>PVLC010005747.1:0-7500 GCA_004027655.1 Graphiurus murinus
AAAATAAAATAGGGCTAGGAGTCTAGCTCAGAGGCAGAATGCCCCTGGGTTCAATCCCCAATACTGTAAAAAAATAAAATAAAAAGTAAATACGTAAAGTAAATAAAAAATAAAATAGGGCTAGGAGTCTAGCTCAGAGGCAGAATGCCCCTGGGTTCAATCCCCAATACTGTAAAAAAATAAAATAAAAAGTAAATACATAAAGTAAATAAAAAATAAAATAGGGCTAGGAGTCTAGCTCAGAGGCAGAATGTCCCTGGGTTCAATCCCCAGTATTGCAAAAAATAAAATAAAAGTAAAGTAAATAAAAAATAAAATAGGGCTAGGAGTCTAGCTCAGAGACAGAATGCCCCTGGGTTCAATCCCCAGGACCATAAACAACTTCTCGGGAAACATGTCGCCCTCGGCCACCCCCCACACACACAGAGCCGCCGCGCCGGCCGCACCTTGAAGTGGCGCTCCACCGTGGACAGGAAGCGCACGTTGTCCGAGGCCTCCGTGTGGAACTTGAACAGCTCCGCCAGGACTGGCTGCAGGTTAGACACCAGCATGGAGTCCGACTCCTTCATGGAGTCCGACTCCTTGATGATCTCCAAGACCTTCCTGACCGTCGGGAGCTTCGTCTGCTCGTGGAGAGCGCTGAGGGTCGCGTTCCTTTCCCGCCAGAACTCGATTTCGGCCAGGGGGCCGTTACCCTGAAGGGGGACCGGACACGCACGTCCCTTGTCGGGAGTGGGGGCCACCCTGGTGAGTGTTCCTCCAGCACCCATTCCTCTGTTCCCAAGAGCTGCAAACGGGGACTCCGGGTCTACACAGGGACTCGGGGGTGCACTTTTGACCTGGGACGGTCTAATCAGAGTGAATCTCACGGCCTGAGCTGGGCACGCCAGGCCAAGACCTCTGCCTTCGCCAGGAAACTTCTGCCAGTTGCTACTACAGAGGAAACCCACGTGAGAAGGAAGCCCTGCTCCCGGAGAGGAGGTGGGAAACGGCATTCGCACACAGACACAGCCAGAGTCCTGATCAAACTGTACCTGAAGCCAGCCCTGCCCCTGGACCATTCAGTTATACGAGCCAAAGCATTCTCCTTTTTTTTTTTTTCCTCCTCACAGTGTGGGAGATTGAATCCAGGTCCTCAGGCCAGGCATACTGACCTCTTAAGGAAGTCACAAAGTAGTTTAAAAAAAAAAAAAAGGCTTGCTTGTACAGACGCCCATGCTCCCAACTGTTTCTCAGTGTGTAAAGTATGACTTGTATCGGGATCTTTTGTTTGTTTTGTGGTACTAAGGATTGAACCCAGGGATGTTCTACCTCTGAGCTACACTCTAGCCCTATTTTATTTTTTCATTGTGAAACGGGGTCTCACTAAGTTGCGGAGAGCCTCACTAGGTTGCTGAGGCTGGCTTTGAACCTGTGATCCTCCTGTCTTAGCCTCCCAAGTACTGGGATTACAAATGTGCGCCACCACACCCGGCTGTATCAAGGTCTTTTTTGTGTGTGTGTGTGGTACTGGAGATTGAACCCAGGGGCATTCTACCTCCAAGCTACACCCCCGGCTCTATTTTTTATTCTTTATTTTGAAACAGGGTCTCACTGAGTTGTGGAGTGCCTCACTAAGTAGCTGAGGCTGACCTCGAACCCGGATCCTCCAGTCTCAGCCTCCCAAGTACTGGGATGACAAGCGTGTGCCACCATGCCCTTCTGTTATTCTTTATTTTGAAACAGGGTCTCACTAAGTTGCAGAGGGCCTTACTAAGTAGCTGAGGCTGGCTGCAAACCTGTGATCCTCCTGTCTCAGCCTCCCAAGTACTGGGATGACAAGCGTGCGCCGCCACGCCCGGCTGTATCGGGGTCTCTGAAAGCCCGCCCAGGTTACCTGTGGCGTCTTCTTCAGCTGGCTCTCGATGGCTGCAGAGATCTGATTCAACCAGTTGATCACGCACTGCTCCAAGACCTCCATGATTTCGGGGTCTGCTGCCAAGTCAGACACCTCTCCCTCTAAATTGATGGTCGGCATTTGCAACTTGATCTCACCTGGAGGGAAGAAGACGGCCTCTAGCTCAGGAGAAATGGGTACAAACGCTAACGCGCAAGTCCCTCGGCTAGCTCCTAGATCCGTCCATCAGCACAGAAAGGCCCGACATCGCGGCTCTGGTCCTAATCTCTCCCCCAATCTCCATCACGAAGACTGTAGACGATTGTTTCAGTGGTAAGATCCATCAAAATGAGAGCGTTACTGAATTTACAACCCAGTGTGCAACTTTTAAAAACTGAAGCCGGAGCCGAGCATGGTGGTGCACACCTGTAATCCCAGTATTTGGGAGGCTGAGGCAGGAGGATTGCAGGCTCGAAGCCAGCCTCAGCCACTTAGGGAGAACCTCAGCCACTTAGCAAGACCCTGTTTCAGAAGTTTAAAAAATAGGCCGGGCATGGCGATGCACACCTGTAAAAATAAAATAGAGCTGGAGATGTAGCTCACAGGTAAAATACACCTGCTACCCCCATTCATTCCCCCAGTACAAAAGAAAAAAAAGAGTCTAGGAGCTGTGTGTGTGTGTGTGTGTGTGTGTGTGTATGTGTGTGTGAATGTGTGTGTATGGTACTGGGTAATGAACCCAGGGGCATTCTATCTCTGATCTACACCTCAGGCCCTATTTTATTTTTAATTTAATTTATTTATTTATATATTTTTTTGCAGTATTGGGGATTGAACTCAGGGGCATTCTACCTCCAAGCTACACCCTCAGTCCTATTTTTTATTCTTTATTTTGAAAGAGGGTCTCACTAAGTTGCAGAGAGCCTACTAAGTTGCTGAGGCTGGCCATAAACTCAGATCCTCCTATCTCAACCTCCCAAATACTGGCATTACAAGCATGTGCCACCAAGCCCAGCTCTTTATTTTTAATTTTGAAACAGGGTCTCGCTAAATTGTTGACGTTGGCCTCGAACCTCAACAATTCTCCTATCTCGGCCTCCCAAGAACTGGGATTACAGGCGTGCGCCACCATGCCCAGCTTCTATTTTTTAATTTCTGAAACAGGGTCTTGCTAAGCTGTGGAGGGCCTCACTAAGAGGCTGAGGCTGGCTTCCAACCTGTGATCCTCTTGTCTCAGCCTCCCAAGTCCTGGGATTACAGCCATGTGCCACCACGCCTGGTTTATACTGCCTTCTCAAGGTAAAGAAATCTTCTGGAAAGAAGAGAAACCTGGAACCTTACCTTCCAGTTGCTGCATCGTTCTTTGAATGCTGTTTGCGAACTTTTGGATGCTCATTAGAAATTCATCCCGTATCAGCTGGACGCTGTGGTACTCCACCGCTTCCCCGGGCACGCCCGGCAGGTCCAGATCGTACAGAAACATGTCCGACCCGTCCGTGTTGCCCGAGGCCGCCTCTGTCTTGTGCTGATTGAAGGACAGCGCTGGCAAAAACACCTGGAGAGCCAAGTTTATGGAGCGAGTCACGAAACCCCGCCGGCAGCCATCGGTGTGATTATGTTGTCTCTGAGCCAGGCCTGGTGGTGCACACCTGTCATCCCAGTACTTGAGAGGCTGAGACAGGAGGATCGCGAGTTGGAGGGCAGCCTCGGTAACTTAGCAAGGTCCTCTGCAACTTAACGGGACCCCGATTCAAAACAAAAAATAAAGAGCCGGGCGTGGTGGCGCACACTTGTAATCCCAGCATTTGGGAGGCTGAGACCGGAGGATCCGGGTTCGCGGCCAGCCTCGGCTGCTTAACGAGGAATTCCGCAACTTAGTGAGACCCTGTTTCAAAATAAAGAATAAAAAATAGGTCTGGGGGTATAGCTCGGAGGTAGAATGCCCCTGGGTTCCATCCCCAGAACCGCAAAAAATAAATAAATAAAAAGGGCTGGGGATATAACTAAGAGGCAGAATGCCCCAGGTTCATTCCCCTCCACCACACACACACACACACACACGCACACGCACACGCACACGCACGCACACGCACGCACGCACACGCACGCACACACACACACACGAAGGTAGAGTAATTGCTTGGCCCCTCATCACTTGCTCCAAGTTACACCCCCAACCTGATTTTATTTTTTTATTGTGAAATAAGGTCCCCTAAGTTGTGGAGGCTAGTCTCGAGCCTGTGAGCCTTCTGTCTCAGCCTCCCAAGTACTGGGATTACAAGTGTATGCTACCACACCCAGCATATTTATTTTATTTTATTTTGCAGTGCTGGGGATTGAACTCAGAGGCATTTTTCCTCCAAGCTATATCCCCAGCTCTATTTTTTTCTTTATTCTTTATTTTGAAACAGGGGCTCACTAAGTTGTGGAGGGCCTCACTGGATAGCTGAGGCTGGCCGCAAACCCGGATCCTCCGGTTTCAGCCTCCCAAATGCTGGGATTACAAGTGTGCGCCACCACGCCCGGCTCCGGCTTTTTTTTTTTTTTTTTTTTTTTTTTTTTTTTTTTTTTTTTTTTTTTTTTTTTTTTTTTTTTTTTTTTTTTTTTTTTTTTTTTTTTTTTTAATTTTGAAACAGGGTCTTGATATGTTGCAGAGGCTGCCCTCAAACCTGCAATCCTCCTGTCTCAGCCTCTCAAGTACTGGGATTACAGGTGTGCACCACAACGCCCAGCCTGTGTTACATATTGGTGTGTGTGTGTGTGTGTGTGTGTGTGTGTGTGTGTGTGTGTTACTGGGGATTAAACCCAGGGGCATTCTACCTCCCAAGCTATATCCCCAACCCTTTTTATTTTTTAATTTTGAAACAGGGTCTCACTAAGTTGCTGAGGCTGGCCTCGAAACCTGCGATCCTCCTGTCTCAGCCTCCCAAGTACTGGGATGACAGGCGTGCGCCACCATGCCCGGCTACGGATGCTATTTCATAATGAAAGGTTTGATTTGCTGATGAAGGTGACCAGGTTCTCGAGTTCTCCGAAGTCACACTACAGAAGGGCGGCCCGTCGCCCGTCTGGGGCATGAGCTGCTGGGGTCCCTGCCTTCACTCACGTGACAGATGATATTCTTCAGGAAACGGAGCAGGTTGCCGTTTATGACCCCGTACTCCATCGTCTCCGGCATGATTTCCATCGCTTCCTTCATGTCACTGGCTTCGGGGATCATCTCTAAAGAGAAGAGGCGATGGGGAGGGGTCAGAGGGGAAAGGTGAATGGGGAGCATCGGGTCAGAGGGGAAAGGTGAATGGGGAGCATCGGGTCAGAGGGGAAAGGTGAATGGGGAGCATCGGGTCAGAGGGGAAAGGTGAATGGGGAGCATCGGGTCAGAGGGGAAAGGTGAATGGGGAGCATCGGATCAGAGGGGAAAAGTGAATGGGGAGCATAGGGTCAGAGGGGAAAGGTGAATGAGGAGCGTCGGGTCAGGTCAGAGGGGAAAGGTGAACCCAGAGAGTGTTCCTAGGGACCGAGGCGTCTCCTCCTTCCCGGTGGCTTCCAGGGAACGTTCTGTTCACAGACTTGGAATACAGGCCAACCCATACCCAAGTGAATCCCTGGACCAATGAGAAACCGAAACACACGTGGCCACACCGGGGTTTGTGGTCTCCTGTAAGCAGGAGGCGGGACCAGGCCAACACACAGAACCCGTCTAGTCGGAGGAGCAGAGGGGCCAAGGACAGCAAGAGCTCTAGTCAGCCAGGTGCGGGGGCGCACAGCTGCGATCCCGGTACTCGGGAGGTGGAGGCAGGAGGATTGCAGCTTGAGACTAGTCTCAGCAGCTTAGCAAAACCCTGTTTCAAAATTTAAAAAAATACACACACACACACACACACACACACACATAAATAGAGCCAGGCATGGTGGCAAATACCTATAATCCCAGTACTTGGGAGGCTGAGATAGGAGGATTGCAGGTTCAAGGACAGCCTCAGCAAGAAGTGAGACTCTCATCAACCTAGTGAGACCCTGTTTCAAACTTAAAATCAAATAGGGCTGAGGGTTAGCTCAGAGGTAGAATGCCCCTGGGTTCAATCCTCAGCACTACAAAATAAATAAATAAATAAATAAATAAATAAATAAATAAATAAATGCATATATATATATGCATACATACACACACACACACACACACACACAAAGGACTGGGGGAGCCAGGCAGGGCGGCACATGCCTATAATCCCAGTACTAAGATGCTGAAGCAGGAGGAACACAGGTTCAAGGCCAGCCTCAGCAACTTAGCAAGACCCAGTTTCAAAATAAAAATAAAGGAGCTGAGTAGGGTGGCATACTTCTGTCATCCCAGTACTTGGGAGGCTGAGACAGGAGGATCTCAGGTTCAAGACCAGTCTCAGCAACTTAGATCCTCAGCAACCTAACAAGACCTTGTTTCGAAATTAAAAATAAAAAGGGCTAGGAGTGCAGTTCTGGATTCAGTCCCCGGTACCAGAAAAAAAGAAGACTAAGAAAGAGGAGGAGGAGGAAGAGAAAGAAGCTCACACACATGTATGTGCACAACCATACCACACTGTATTTGTGCACACACACACACACACACACACACAGAGCAGAAATGTACCTTTTGTATTTCGGAGAAAGTACACCACATTCTGGCCCAGAAACTCCTCGGGCACCGGGGTGCAGCGCACCTGGAGGTAGGGTCTCTCCACGATGCGCTTCACAATCCTCTGCAACGGGAACACACACTGTCACGCCCCGGACACATCTGTTCATGCAAAGGACCCCACATTCCTGTCCACCTGCGCTCCCTGCCCCGGCACGGCAGCCCCGGCTCCTGCGACGCGGCCATAGCCCACGTGGCGGCTGGTGGACAGCGGCCCAGGAGGGGCCACGCACCCGGACCCTCACCTCCAAGCCCGACTCTCCCGCCAATGGGCCAGCGCAGCAGCCCAAGTTCCCCAGCTGCCCTGGAAGAGGTCGGGATGGAGGGCTGCTGCGTCCACCCCAGCAAGCCAGGCTCCGCGCCCGCTGTGAGGGCGAGACGTCCTCGTGGAACGGCTCCATGACTGCCTGCGCACTCTGCCCAAGCTTTCGGCTCCACTCTTGAGATTTCTGCAGCCCAGGGCTCCCGCCACAGGCCTGCGCCGTCCCAACCCTGCTCAGCCTAAAGACAGGACTTAGCCGGGCGTGGTGGTGCACGCTTGTAATCCCAGCATTTGGGAGGCTGAGACCGGAGGATCCGGGTTCGAGGCCAGCCTCAGCTACCTAGTGAGGCACTCCGCAACTTAGTGAGACTCGGTTTCAAAAAATAAAGAACAAAAAATAGGGCTGGGGGTGTAGCTCAGAGGTAGAATGCCCCTGAGTTCAATCCCCAGTACCGCAAAAAAAAAAAAAAAAAAAAAAGACAGGACTTGCCTGACAGCTCCTGGGTGATAGACTCTAAGCTTTTATTTTGTTTATTATTGTTATTATTATTAATTATTAGTGTGTGTGTGTGTGTGTGTGTGTGTGTGTGTGTGTTACTGGAGACGGAACCCAGGGACATTCTACCTCTGACCTACATCCCCAGCCCCCTGTTTTATTCTTTTTTTTTTTTTTTTTTTTTTTTTTTGCGG
>PVLC010005747.1:12045-74328 GCA_004027655.1 Graphiurus murinus
GTACTGGGGATTGAACTCAGAGGCATTCTACCTTCGAGCTATACCCCCAGCCCTATTTTTTATTCTTTATTTTGAAACCGAGTCTCACTAAGTTGCGGAGTGCCTCACTAGGTAGCTGAGGCTGGCCGCGAACCCAGATCCTCCGGTCTCAGCCTCCCGAATGCTGGGATTACAAGCGTGCGCCACCACGCCCGGCTCATAATTTCATTTTTTTTTACTGGTGCATTGTAATCATACATCTTTGTTAGGTTCATAATTTTATTTAGTAATATAGTGGAAGAGCCTAAATTGGAGGCTGGGAAAAAATGTAATGCTCAAACCAGATGTGGTTGTGCACGCTTGTAATCCCTGTACTTGGGAGGCTGAGACAGGAGGATCCCAGGTTTGAGGACCACTTCAGCAAGTAGTGGAGGCTCTCATCAATCTAATGAGACCTTGTTTCGAAATAAAAATAAACTGGGCATGGTGGCACTTGCTTGTAATCCCAGCACTTGGGAGGCTGAGACAAGAGGATCTCAGGTTTAAAGCCAGACTTGGCAACTTAGCCAGGCTCTTAGCAACACAGTGAGACTCTGTTTCCATATACGAAATAAAATAGGCCTGGGGGTGTAGCTCAGAGGTAGATCGCCCCTGGGTTCAATCCCCAGGACCACCAAAATAAACAAATAAATAAAAATAAAATAGGCTGGGGGTGTAGCTCGGAGCTAGAACGCTCCTGGGTTCAATCTCCAGTAACACACACACACACACACAGTAACGCTCAGGTCCAAAATTCTGCCTGGGGAAAGAATGAAAGACTGGAAGGTTAGGATCCAAGATGTTGTTGTGTGGTTGTCTCTCCACGTACGGCAAGTAACTTGTTTATTGTGGCTTGGGATTTCTCTGTAATGAATAGGGTATTATTTTGTGCAAGCGTACCTAGGCGAGGTATGGTGATGAATGCCTGTAATCCCAGTACTTGGGAGGCCAAGACAGGAGGCTCACAGGTTTGTGGCCAGCCTCAGCAACTTAGCCAGACCTTGTTTCAAAATAAAATAAAACAAGGCTGGGGGTGCAGCTCAGGGGTAGAGCACCCCTGGGTTCAGTCTCCAATACAAAAGGAAAAGAAAGAAAAAGGAAATGTTCATCCCAGCAGCGCCGTGAGCATCAGAAAGTGCTGGGGAGGTATAGCTCAGACAACCTCAGGACAACTGTGCTCCAGGGCGCCCCCTGCTGTCCGGCACCTGACCCTGACCCTGACCTGCCCTTCCCTGAGTGAGTGGGCTACACCAGTCCTGGGGTGGGGACGACTACGGGGGTTGGGCATCACTTCATGGACATTTTTTACATTTAAAATGCTAATTTGCCGGGGGGGGGGGAGTGTGGTGGCGCAGGGTTGCAATCCCAGTACTTGGGAGGCTGAGACCAGAGGATGGAGGATCTGGGTTCGAGGCCAGCTTCAGCTACTTAGTGAGGCACTCCACAACGTAGTGAGACCCTGTTTCAAAATAAAGAATAAAATATAGGACTGGGGGTGTAGCTTGGAGGTAGAATGCCCCTGGGTTCCATCCCCAGTACCGCAAAAAATAAAATTAAATTAAATGCTAATTTGTTCAGCATAAACATCCTGTGGTTCGACGGCATTACTTTTTCGCACAGAGGGATCCTGGAGAAATAGAAGGCGGCGCTCCCCTGGCTGCCTTAGGGAAAGTGGGACGACCCTCTGGGTCCCTCTGGACCCGGGACTTACTCTTGCTGCCTCTGGGGCGTCCGGCCAGGCACAGCCCTGCCCATGCCAGTGCGCTTTTTTGTTTTTCAGTACTGGGGATTGGACCCTGAAGCATTCTGTTTCCGAGCTACACCCCCAGTCCTATTTTTTATTCCTTATTTTTTGAAACAGGGTCTCACTAAGTTGTGAAGTGCCTCACTAGGTAGCTGAGGCTGGCCGCGAACCTAGATCCTCCGGTCTTAGCCTCCCAAATGCTGGGATTACAAGTGTGCGCCACCACGTCCGGCTTATTCTTTATTTTTTGAAACAGGGTTTCACTAAGTTATGGAGGGCCTCACTAAGTAGCTGAGGCTGGCTGCGAACCTGGATCCTCCGGTCTCAGCCTCCCAAGTACAAGGATTACAAGCGTGCGCCACCATGCCTAGATTGGCATTCTACTTCTGAGCTACATCCCCAGCCCTATTTTATTCTTATTTTGAAACAGGGTCTCACTAGGTTGATGAGTCTCACTACTTGCTGAGGCCGTCCTCGAACTTGTGATCCTCCTGTCTCAGTCTCCCAAGTAAGTACTGGGACTACAAGTGTGTGCCACCATGCCTGGCTGAGATATTCATCTAACAATTGGCATCGCTTCCTTCCAAGCACAGTGGGGAGGTTGGGGAGGTTGGTGCACCCGTCCTGCTCCCACTGGGTTCCAGGTGGCCAGTCGACAGCCCCACGATCCTCTATTTCATGTTCAGCTGGGTCACTGCAGCCTTAGCCCTGCCCGGCGCCCATCTGATGGAGTGTGTGTGTGTGTGTGTGTGTGTGTGTGTGTGTGTGTGTGTGTGTGTGTGTGTGAGTGACTAGGGGTTGCACCCAGAGGCATTCTCAGATCCACACCCCCAGCCCTGTTTTATTTTTATTTGGAAACAGGGCTTGCTGAGAATGTCCTTGAACCTGCGATCCTCCTGTCTCGGCCTCCCAAGGGCTGGGATGACAGGCGCGCTCCACCAGGCCGGCTCCACCGGCTTCAGCGCTCATCTGTAACTCGGCAGCCACCCACAGGGTCGGGTGCACAGCGAGGGTCAGGGCGTGCGCTGCGGTTCTTCTCTAGGGGCGGCGGGGCGCGCTCACCGATCTCCACCTCCACCTCCTCGGGCACAAAGGAGAGGTAGAAGAAGAGCGTGGACGCGGCCTCCTCGTCGCTCGCCTGGTTGAGGAAGTGCAGGATCAGGTCCTCCGCGTCGCCGTCGTCTCGGCTCAGCAACTCCTCGAAGAGCTCGGGATCCTTGAGGCCGTAGGCGGTGTACACAAGGTCCCGCATCCACAACACCCGCAGGTCGTCCATGGCGCCCGCCGGGCCGGACAGACCCTGCTGGGAGCTGGAGCCGGAGCCGGGCGGGCGTCCTTGGCAACGGCGCCCCTAGCAACGGGCGCCCGGCAACGGCCAGCTCGGGGGCAGCACCTGCTCCTGCTCCTGCACGCCAGCGCGGCACCGCCCGCCCTCTCGCGCGCCTCCCTCCAGGTGAGCCCGGCCCGCACCGCCCCGGCCAAGGGAGCGGACCCGCGAGGTGACAGCGGCGGGCCAGAGTCCAGTCCCCCGGGTGACAGGGCTTGGTCTCAGCCCCGGGCCTCAGTGGACCGCAGGGCGCCCCTGGGGCTAATGGGATGCAGAGTTCCCGTTCCCGAAAGCTGCAGGTTCCTGGGGGAGAGGGGAGGGGCAGAGATCTTTGTGAAGCAAACAACCACGTCTTAAAAATATATATATACGTTTATTTGTCATTAGCAAAAGGAAGTCCAGTACTGCTAGGAAGGTGCAGATCTGTCCCTCATGCATTCGTGGGGCGCGGTAGAAACTCGATGGCTGTGGTTTCCCCTGCAGGCAGCGGGGTTCCCCACATGGTGGAGACCACAGCAGGAACCCAGCCTCCAGGACAAGTGGAATGTTCTGAGTATTTCTTAGAATTCTAAACCAAAGCTGTAGGAAAAGCATTCCACCAAACTGCCTGATTTCCACCATCTTCTGTTAAGGTCTCCTAGTTCTTCCTGGAGATGATACCTCATGGCATGCAAGCAAACCTAGCTTTAAGAAGTTAATGGAGAAATAGTTTTTAAATGCAGGCTACACAACAGCTGGAGGAGTTATTCTTTTGTTTTCCAAAACAGGTCGAACTCTCACAAGTCTGAATACTGACTCAGTTCAGCAACCTGGTAAGAGTTACCTATGCCATATGTAGTCTGTGCCTTATTTAACTACTGCAGGTTGAACACCGAGACCAGAATGTCTCATTCCAAGCCAAGAATGGTGACGCACACCTGTCATCCCAGTACTTGGGAGGCTGAGGCAGGACTGCAAGACTGCAAGTTCAAGGCCAGCCTGGGCAACTTAGCAGGACCGTCTCAAAAAAAATAAATTAAATATCCATTCCAGTCATGAGAACTGCAGGAAGTCAGTCTTTTCACGGACCTGCTGTGTATGGGACATCCCCAGGCCCAACCCCTGTGAGCCTGTCTCCCCTGGCAGGGTGAAATCGTGTTCTGCTTCACTCAAGAAGCCCCCCCCCCCCCGATTTCTACTTTAGGACTCCAGGAACACACATCTGAAGGGAGACTGAAAAATGTGGTCGTGGTGACAAACATCTTCAGGAAAACAAGCATACTCAGCATCCTCCAGACAACTGGCTGTTTTTCCTCTGGATAACTGCTAGCAAGGAAGTAACACGTCTTAACTCTAGACATAATAGGTTCTAGCAGATACCTTCAAATCAAACCGGAGCAGCCGCTCTGGCAGCATGACATGAAGACCAACCCATTTGCAAAGAGATGAATTGCACCTGGTGTCTCAAAGACACCGGCGTTACGGCAGTTCCAAATTCTCACGGCGGATGGTACTATTCACTCTTTATGATTATTCTACACAATGCCCATGCAGACTTCCACTTAAAAGTGACTCTGCTCCCTGTTCTGTACCCTGATAGGAGGTTAATCTGAAGTTACAAAGGGCCCCGTGACAATCACCGGTGGGCACAGCACCTCCTGGGTGTCCCTTGCCTGCTAGCGAGGAGAGTGGAGTCCTGGGCGTCCTTGCAGGACAGGGATGACTGGAGGGCGAGAAGGGCCGGAGCCGCACCACCTGGGTCCACACCCGACAGATCCCTGCGTCACACCTTCCCGGGGAAACCTGCTTTCCGAGCGGACCCGGCCTCAAGAGTTCCGCCAGCATCCTTTCAGGTCAGTAATTACACGCGAAGGACGAGCTGTCTTTGGGTGACACTTTATGGAGAAGCAGCACAGACTCTCTACTATAACTTAAGAGGCATGAGCTCGCCTCTCAGCGGCAGGTCTCGAGGTTACCTGGAGACCCGCTGCAGCTCAGCGCTACTAACCAAGGCCGCGCCCTCTGCCCCCAACAGGACCAACAGCCTTCAGTGTGTGACTCAGAACGTTAAGGAGGTGGAGATAAGTCGGATGTCTTTTTGAAAGTAATCGTCTAAAAGCAATGGAGGTAAAATCTGAAAAACGAACATAACTTACAAGAATACAAACTAGATCCAAATATTCAACAGGACAGACTCAAATTCAAGCAAAATTAAAAGTAAAGTGAATAAATGAGTTTAAACTTGATTATAAATTAATGGCTTAATAAGAATTAGTTCACAATGGATCTAAATAATGTTTGAAAGTTTAAATTCTACGTATATCAGACCTTTACTTAAAATTAGTCTGAAAGTAAAAATTTATACCGTTCTTGAGGTTAAGTGCAATCTCTTCATGGAAATTTTTTTTTTTTTTTTGGTATTGGGATTGAACCCAGAGGCATCCTACCTCTCAGCTACACCCCGGTCCCTTTATTTTTTTATTTTGAAACAGGGTCTCGTTAGGTTGCTGAGAGTCTTGCTACATTACTGAGGCTGTCCTTGAACCTGCAATCCTCCTGTCTCAACCTCCCAAGTACTGGGATGACCAACGAGTGCCACCACACTCAGCTACAGTAAAATATCGTAATTTATAATTTTGTATAAAAATATACAAGTACTATATTGTACCTTTCTTCCACTTGGTATAAAGCATTCTGATCAGCAACGTCTGCCAAGCCGGGCACTAGGTTCCCATCGTATCATACAAAACCTCCTATGATCACACTGGGTTTTAAGGCTCAATATATAGCTTATCTTTCCAAACATACAGTTGTCATGCTTGGTTTATGTAAGGATAGTAGGATACGTCTTTAAAAAAATATACGAGTGGGATAAACATCTGTCATATATTGTTTTATCCCATTTTCCCAATTATTAAAACAGACAAAATTGTAGAAACAATCCTCTACTAGGAATTCTAGATAGCATACAGTAAAAAAGTTTGCATATTTTTGATCAAGCAGAATACAAGTGAATCTTTTAATTATCTGTCATTAATTTTCTTTTTTTTTTTTTTTAAATTAAACTTCAGCTACAGCTGTTGGAAAATATTATCTGACAACCTCAGGTGACAGGATAACTGTATTTTTTAATAAGGTTTAAAAGGAATAGAGTATCGGAAACCATTTTCATTTAGTCATTGGAAACTGGCTTCTCTCCCCCAATCCTATATTCTAAAAAATAACTTTAACATTTGCCATTAACTTATATCTGCTCATAATAAAAGCCAAACAAAATTTCTATGTCTGAAATTGGTAAACTTTACAAAATAAGGAGCATAGGAGGAAGAGGTATATCTCACAGAATCATTTGACTAGATCATAAGGCAACCGATGGAGACGGAGTCTGTCCTATCTTAAGTCTGGCATAAGTAAAATTCTCTAACATGATGGTTCTCCACGGATCTGCAGCTCGTTGGTCACAGCGTGTGGTCACGCCACGCCGTCATCGCTGGACTTCGATGAAAGGAGACTGAACGAGAAAGGAACGAACTTGGTGCCTGCACCAACATAGAATTTATTCTGAAATTCTACCCTACAAAACAAAAGAAAAAATGTTAATGGAAATGCAGAAGAACGTTCCTAGGGTCGTTTGTTTGTTTTCTGGAAGGGAGGTACTGGGGATTGAACCCAGGGGATTCTCCCTTTGAACTACACCCCCAGCCCTATTTTATTTTTATTTGGAAACAGGGTCTTGCTAGGTTGATGAGAGTCTCACTACTTGCTGAGGCTGCCCTCAACCCTGCGATCCTCCTGTCTCAGCTTCAGTACTGAGATTACAGGCATGTGCTACCAGGCCTAGCTTTCTATGTTTCTTAAAATGTTTATAATTAAAACAAAAAGTTCTATGCTAAAAGTGCTTCATCACATCCTGCTCGTGCTGCAGATATTTTTACTTAGATGCCCCTCCCGCCACCCACGCTGGCTTTCCAGAGGGGAGCCAACACGTCTGCCACCTCCCTCGCGCTGCCAGGCAGGCAGGAGGCTGAGGCACAGGTAAGAGGCCCCTTTCTCCCCACTGAGGTAATCAGATTCATATACCGTCAGACATTAAGAAATGCATAAGGAGTATTTTACAATAAAACAAAACAATCTGCCAGACTCAGAGTGAATTAAAAGCAAGAAACCAAACATAATTATTCTACAAGCGTAAGTTGCTTTTACTTGTAAATGATAACAGTTCAGAAACAAAATACAATTTTAACTCAGAAAATCTCAATACCAATGACAATGTTAGAAAGGAAAGCATCATATTAAGCCTGTGCTAATTAGATTTGGGGGGTACGTATACTTGGGAAGAACTATATTTTTTAAATAAGAGTTCTGAGGCTACTCGTCAAACTCACCAATGGAGGCGAATGGCATGAAGAAACGCGGAAAGCCCTTCCATGATCAAAAGGATGAAAATGGTCAGAACGGCGAAGAGCGCGATGACGGGGAGCAGCAGCAGGACGCCGTAGGTGCTGTCCACGCGGAGCCCGACGCGCATCAGCATGGCCCACAGCACGTCGGAGAGCTCTGCAAGGACCGTGTGCCACGCTCACTTCTTTTTCTTTTGCATCTGGGGACTGAGCCCAGGGCTGTTCTATCTCTGAGCTATGCCTTCGGCCCTTTCAAAAAGATTCTTATTTGGAAACGGGGTGTCTCCAAGTCGCTGCGGGTCTGGCTGGGTTGCGGGAGGACGCATCCCTTCTCCTCCCCCTGCCTGCTCTCTGCCTGGCTCCCGTGCCACGGCGGCGAAGCCCTGCTAGCTGGCTCTCTCTGCTTCCCGCCGCCACGCCTCACAGGGGCTGAGCCCCGAATCTCCAAAAACCTGCGAGCAGCCGGTCCCCTCCCTCTAGGTCACAGCAGGGAGGCTGTGGACCGAGACACGCCGGCCAGTGGGCTGTGGAGAGGGGCTGGCCTCTGACCACACACCACCTGCAAGCCGCAGTGTTTCCTGCTGACATTCACGCCCAGCTCCCTTGGGCGGGGACTCACGTGCGTGGGCCAGGCTGAGCGCCCAGAGCCGCAGGTAGGAGGCGGTGTTGGAGATGCAGCCGAGGCAGTACTCGATGGAGTGAATGGCTTGGGTCATCAGGATCTCTCCAAAGCTGAACTGAGAGAGAGGACACAGAGGGTTGGCGGCGCCGCAGCCCGTGCCTGCGGTGCCAGCGGAGGCCTGGACGTACCGGAGGGCGAGGACGGAGCCCAGCGTTCGCGTCCTGCTCGCGGCTCCATGAGCACGGGCCTCGCCACCCACGCCCACTCTACCCAGCCCGGCTTCCCCACACTCAGCTTAACTATGGTCACTCTCACCACGCTGGTCCCCACCGGCAAGCGAAGGCCTTACCTCTGGGCACACCATTTCTCTGCACTCGTCGTCCATCTGGTTCTCTCCCTCTTCTATGTCCTGGTTTCCCAGCAGAGACACCTCCTCCTCGCTGTTCCTCCTGATCAGCGTGTAGCCGCTCTGGCGGGCAAAGGGGTGCAGGGTCAGTGTCGTTACCGTGACAAGGCGCGACACGACCAAACTGAGTTCCACTCACTGAGAATAAAGAGGTCCTCCAAAGAAAAGGAACAAGAACTCCATACCCATTAGGATGGCTACTGTCAGAAAGAGAGCTCTAGCCAGGCGTGGTGGCGCACGCTTGTAATCCCAGCATTTGGGAGGCTGAGACCGGAGGATCCGGGTTCGCGGCCAGCCTCAGCTACCTAAGTGAGGCACTCTGCAACTTAGTGAGACCCGGTTTCAAAATAAAGAATAAAAAATAGGGCTGGGGGTATAGCTCGGAGGTAGAATGCCCCTGAGTTCAATCCCCAGTACCGAAAAAAAAAAAAAAAAAAAAAAAGTGGAAACAAGCCAGCGTCCATCAACAAACACACATTGGAGTATCACAACATGACATAAACACAGGAGTCTTAAAAGAGACATTCTGGCATACGGGACAAAAGACGTCAGACACAGAAGGACAATTAACGACTCCACTCTGTGAGGTGCGAGAGTCGTTACATTGAGAGGCGACGACAGGCAGGTGCCAGAGAGGCGCAGCCCTGGGGACGGAGCGCATGACGACACAGCACTGCAACGCCCGTGACCTCCCCAGACGAACACTTGACGGCCGCCGCGGTGAATTCCGTGGTATATGTGTTTTACCAAAAGTTTTTTCAGAAGAAAATGAAAAACTAGATGTAAAGAACAGTCTGAAAACAGCTGGTAACTGGTCATAACCACATGGTAGAAATGAGGACACTGTTTTCTATATTTTCCACAGTTTCTATAATTTAATTAGATTATTTAAACAAAAAAAACATTTATTTTACTTTATCAATTTATTTATTTTTGTACTGGAGATTGAATTCAGGGACATTCTACCTCCAAGTTACACCCCTATCCCGTTTTAGTTTTTATTTTGAGACAGGGTCCTGGTAGACTGCTGAGGGTCTCGCTAAATTGCTAAGGCTGGCTTCAAACCTGCCATCCTCCTGTCTCAGCCTCCCAAGTACCGAGATTACAGGCCTAATTTAAAAAAAAAAACATTTTAAAGAAAAAATCAAGAGATAAAAATCTGGAAAGGAGCTTTTTGATCGTGAACAAGCTGTCCTAAAGAGCCCAGCTGAGCCCGACGGGCCTGTGTGCCTCTGGAGGGCCTGTTTCCACAAGGCCAGGCCGCAGCAGACTTTCTTTAAGCTTCTGCAGATGGTTCTGAAGCAAGCAAGCTCTGGCTTTTCATCGGCACCTCGGCAAGGTGTTCTCCACACCCATCCTTGCATAACTAAAAGCAGACTTTGCTCACAAGTTACACACACCTGGAGGTTCACACTCACCCGGCTCACGCCAAAGCAGCTGCGTCCGTTGTGCAGCCATAGCAAAAAGAGTGGTTTTCCCAAGAAGAGAACGGGGACGGACAAGGCTGTGAGGGCCAGCAGCACTCTCTGGACATGCTCCTGCGGGCGCAGAGGGAGGCGGGCCATTAGCACGCAGGCGCACGCGGCGCCCTCAGCACGGGGGAGGGGCGGAGACCCAGCGCAGGACCTCAGGCAGAGTTCTGCCTGCCCAGCCGGCCTTTCCATTCATTTTCCCAAACGCATCGCTGACTACCAGAATAACACTAATGACACGGTGGTAGAATATTTTGTTTTAGACTAGTGAAAGATTTGAGGAAAATTCTAAATGGAGTCAAGCTCCAGCTAATAATTTTCTGAAACCACTTTCAAAATGGGAAAATAGAAACAAATACTTTTTTTGTATATTCTTGGTTGTTTGGGTTTTTGCATTATTATTCAAGGAATTGCGCATGTAGCTAAGTACATGAGAAATACTGAAGCAGCATTCAGGCCGGGCGTGGTGGCGCACACTTGTGACCCCAGGACTTGGGAGGCCAAGACAGGAGGATCGCAGGTTCATGGCCAGCCTCAGCCACTTGTGAGGCCCTCTGCAACTTGGTGAGACCCTGTTTCCAAATAAAAAATAAAATTGGGCTGGGGGTATAGCTCAGAGGTGGAATGCCCCTGGCTTCAACCCCCAGGACTACCAAAAAAAAAAGACAAGAGAAGCGGCAGTCACAGGCAGAGGCGCCACAAGGTCCTGGGCGGTGGCGCCAGGGCTCTGGGGACGGCACAGGGGACAGAGTGCTCCCGGGGGTCCGGGAAGGGTGCGCGGGGCTCCTTGGGTTCCTGTGTGGAGGGGGCGGGGGGGCGGGCACAGAGGGAGGGACCGGACGCTGCCCACCTGCCCGGCGTACAGGCCTTTCGTGCCACTCGCTGGGAACAGAAACATGTTGATGAACTCGATCAGGATGCTCGGGGCTTCTCTGGAAGTCTCCGCCGAGTACACCAGCCACTTGTAGACGATCATGAAGATCAGGTACCCAAAGATGCAGAGCATGAAGACGAGCTCGGGGATGGAGACCAGGCAGATGTTGAACTTCTTCCTGAAGTGCCTGGGAGGAGAGGGACGCCGGCCATGAGCAAGGGTGGACGAGGCAGAGCGGCGGCCTCTGACGTCCTGTGTCAACGGAGGGACCCGCGGGTCTTGTGGTGGCTCACGTCGGCGCCACAGGTCTCTCCACAGAGGACAGGACAGTGACCAGGTCGTGGTGGCCAAAGCCCGCTCAAGCTTTCTGCGTGGTTCCTTTACTTAGAAACATTTCTTTCCTTAAAGTAAGGCCACAAATTATTGGTGGGTCTGACCTCAAAATGCTCTATTTTAAAGAAACCATTGTGCCAGGCGTGGTGGCACAGGCCTGTCATTCCAGTCTTGGGAGGCCGAGACAGGAGGATTGCAGTTTGTGGGAGGCTGAGACAGGAAGATCGCATGTTTGAGACCAGCCTCAGCAATTTAGTGAGACTCTCAGCAACCTAGCAAGACCCTGTTTCAAAGCAAAACAAAACAAAAAGGGCTGGGTGTGTAGCTTGACGGTTGAATGCCTGAGTTCAATACCTAGTACCACACACACACACACAAAAAGAAACCATTGTAAAAGATTTTCAAGTTTCCAATTATGGTAAGACTTACAGCTAAACATTAAATTATACAAAGTATGTTTAGAGATGAGAACAAACAGGTCTAGTTAGATAAAAAGGACACAATCTCTTTACTATACTATCTCTAATAAATAAAAGAAAAATAAAAGTTTCCTAACTTATAAAACAAGAATTGGCAGAACTCATTCCTGGAATTAGTTTGCTTGTCACATGGCTCCCCACGTGAACGTGAGCTCCAAGAGGGCCAGAGCTTCCTTCTGTCTTCTCACGCTGAGTCCCGGCCTAGAGCGCTCAGGAAACACCTGCCGCGTGCACGTATCTGAGAAATCTAGCAACCTGCGCAGTCAAGACAATCACACGACCCAACACGCCAGCCACTGGCTGCCCTCTGCACGATCAAGGCAGCCTGCCAGCCGGGCGTGGCGGCGCACGCTTGTCATCCCAGTACTTGGGAGGCTGAGACAGGAGGATCGCAGGTTTATAGCCAACCTCAGCTACTTGGTGAGGCCCTCTGCAACTTAGGGAAACCCTATTTCAAAATAAAGAATAAAAAAATAGGGTTGGGATGTAGCTCGGAGGTAGAATGCCCCTGGGTTCCATCCCTGGTACCGCAACAAACAAATAACCACAAAAAAAAAAAAAAAAAAAAAAAAAAAAAAAAAAAAAAAAAAAAAAAAAAAAAAAAAAAAAAAAAAAAAAAAAAAAAAAAAAAAAAAAAAAAGACAGAAGTTTAAGAAATGCTGAGACTGGTTTATAAACATAGTTTGAAAAAACATCTGTACTTACAAGTGGTTAAATATTCCCAGAATGACACCAAAAGTCATGTGAATAATTCCTAAAATCACAGACATCTTCATTTTGAAAGAATTTAGGAAAGTGAGGCGATTTGTAGCCAAGTTCCAAATCTAAAGGACAAATGAAACAAGAAAGAAGTCTTTAACGTCCTTCAACAGGCGAGGCCTGGAAAGCCCCCATCGTGAGTGGAGAGGGAGCTCTGGATTGACCAGGGAAAACAATAGCCCGGCTTTTCTCCTGATGGTTCACACCGGGAACCGCGTGGACTCAGTGAGCTGGGAGGACCCCGGGAGCCACTGATGTCCCGGCTGTCACCACCCAGGGCGCCTCCCCACTTCCCAATGTGTCACCTGTGCCGACAGGTCTAGAAAATGCTGGGACAGTTAAAACTCAGCGGGCCGACAGAGCAACCAGAGAAGATGGGGGCGTACTCACTGGGTCAATCCCAAAGGGGTACGGGCCTCGGAACACCCCGGGAATATTTGGGTCCAGCTGCAAAACCCTGTGGCGCCTTACAATGCTGTCGCTGTAAGAGAACGTGGAGTCAGGAGGTGACCGTGGGCGGGGACGGAGTCGCGGGAAAACGCGTGCCACCCCAGCCCGCTCTGCGCCAGCCGCCTACTTCCAAAGCACCATGCTCTCGCGCTCTTTCAGAGAGTGGCTGGAGCTGTACATGGCAGACACGTTCCAGCCCGAGCCGAAGAGGTTCACGGACTTGGAGAAGCAGTCGTTGTAGATGAGGCCGGTGTACACGGAGAACAGCCCCATCAACAGCAGGATGTAGCGGCCGTTGAAGAACATCCGCATGATCTGGGAGAGCAAAGCGGCGTCACGGCCTGGCTGGCCGCTGGACGCCCGTGGGACACGCTCGTTCTTAGCAACCTCTGGGGCAATGTCTCGGGTCCCTGACATGGTGCTGGACGGACGTCCCTGTCCCCAGAGAGGCAGTAGTCACCCACCCAAGTCCGAGGGCGGAGAGCAGGACGCACGCTCCCCAGCGGAGAGCAGGGTGCGCGCGGCGTTTACCTCCTGGGACTCCTTTAGTCGGGGGTGGTTCTCATTTAACACCAGCAAGAGGGCAAACAAGAACATCACAAAGCCGTGTCCGAAGTCTCCAAACATCACAGCAAACAGGAATGGGAAAGTGATGATACTGAAGAGAGCTGCCGGAGAGATGGAGGGGGGGGGGGGGGTTCCTCCTTTACAGCAAGGCCCGAGACCAGAGACTCAAACACAGCGCGCCTAACACAGGGTGCATACTGACCTTGACTCTCTTCAGCCTAGGGTTGTGAGGGGAAACGGAACCCAGGAGCATTCCCTCCAAGCCACACCCTAGCCCTTTTTATTTTTATTTATTATTTTTTTGCGGTACTGGGGATTGAACTCAGAGGCATTCTACCTCCAAGCTACACCCCCAGCCCCATTTTTTGTTCTTTATTTTTAAAACAGGGTCTAAGTTGCGGAGTGCCTCACTAAGTAGCTGAGGCTGGCTGTGAACCCAGATCCTCCTGTCTCAGCCTCCCAAGTACTGGGATTACAAGCGTGTGCCACCACGCCCAGCCTCTATTTTTTATTCTGAAATAGGGTCTCACTAGGTTGATAAGAGTCTCACTAAGTTATTGAGACTGGGCTGGAACTTTCCATCCTCCTGTCTCAGCCTCCCAAGTATTGGGGTTACAGGCATGCGCCAGCATGCCCGGCTGTGAGCTTAAATTCAAAACTTTACGCTAAGATGTTTGCAAACACCTGTTACGTTCTTATACCTCGAGAAAGCAGGGATGATGCAAGAGGCACAAGGACTGGCCTTCCACGAGTCCTACCTGGGTTCACCTCTCTGTAACTGCCAACGCCGTAGGCATCCACGATGTTCTGAAATCCCTCGGTGAATCTGTTCGTCCGGATGAGAGTTGGGGGTGTTTCTTTTGTGGGGATCGTGTTCATAAATGAGGGGATGGTAGCACCGCTCTCTCTCTTTTGGGTAAAAGAGAAAGAGAAAAACATTACCATCCAAGAAAAAAAAAATTATTAACCAGTATTTGACACATTTTGGCTACTGCTGTGGGTGAGCTCTGCGTGTGGTTATGGTGAAGCAGAAATCACCATGAGAGGCCAAGGATAACAGAAGAGATGGAAGGAAGAAGAGAGAAGGAGGGAGGGAGGGAGAGAGGGAGGGAACTTCCCAGTACTTGGGAGGCTGAGTCAGGAGCACTGCTTTTCGAGGACAGCCTTAGCAACTAGTGAGACTCTCATCAACTTAGCAAGACCGTTTAAAAATAAAAATAAAATTGGACTGGGGGTATAGCTCGAAGGTAGAATGCCCCTGTGTTCAATCCCCAGTACCAAATAAGAAATAAATACAAAAACAAGAAAAAGAGATAAATATAAGCCAAAATGCCAACATTAATTTTATTAGTATGGAAAATTCATATATATATATGATTTTTTGTGTGTGTGTGGTGCTGAAGCTGGATCCCCAGCGCTATTTTATTTTTTATTTTGAAACAGAGTCTAAGTTACTGAGGCTGGCCACCAATCTGTGATCCTCCTGTCTCAGCCTCCCAAGTACTGGGATTATAGTGTGTGTGTGCCAGCAATGGAAACGGCCCCAAGGACTACGAGACTAAAGAAAGCAAGGTGCAAGCACACAGCAGAACAGTAGTTATTCAAAAACAGGGAAGTTTTATTAAGTGAAAAGAGCAGGATGAATAGCATGCAACCTTTTGAAAAAAAGCAAAGAAAATATCTATTCCTATCTGCTTATCTGTGATTAAGGAACTCGGAATGGAACTAGAACAATGGCCACCTTTGAGAAGGGACTGGAAAAATGAGGCGAAGGGCAGGAGGATGTGTGTGTGTGTGTGTGTGTGTGTGTGTGTGTGTGTGTGTATGTGTGTGTATGTGTGTGTATGTGTGTGTATGTGTGTGTGTATGTGTGTGTGTGTATGTATGTGTGTGTGTGTGTGTGTGTGTGTGTGTATTTATGTATTTATTTTGGGGTACTGGGGATTGAATTCAGGGACATTCTACCTCTGAGCTATACTCCTAGCCCTATTTTATTTTACTATTATTATTTTTTTTAGTACTGGGGATTGAACCCAGGGGCATTCTACCTCCGAGCTACCAGTCCTAATTTTTATTCTTTATTTTGAAACAGGGTCTCACTAAGTTGCAGAGGGCCTCACTAAGTAGCTGAGGCTGGCTTCGAACCCAGATCTTCCTGTCTCAGCCTCCCAAGTACCATGGGATTATAAGCATGTGCCACCATGCCTGGCTCCTATTTTATTTAAAAACAGGGCCTCGCTAGGTTGATGAGAGTCTCACTGCTTGCTGAGGCTGTCTTTGAACCTGTGATCCTCCTGTCTCAGCTTCCCAAGTCCTGGGATTACAGGTGTGTGCCACCACGCCCGGCTTCTACAGTTCTTTGACTTGTAAAGCATGTGAACACCCTTGAGCTGGGTGTGGAGCAATGAGAAAGGCCTGCGAGGAGCAGCTCCTCCCCCAGCTTCAGCTCGGGCAGGCCAGGCCTCACCGAGCCTTCCTCCAGCGCCTGGCGCAGGTCCTGCAGGTCGGCCTCGGGACACCAGACCTCGGCGATGAGGCACTTGTTGGTGACGTCGAGGCTGCACATGTTCAGCATGTGGTAGATGGCTTTCATCTTCTTCACCTGGATGACGCGCGTGTAGATCGACTCTGCGGCTTTACACAGCACTTGCCGTAAATAGTCCTCGGTTTTGTGAAGCACCTGGTGGGGACAGACACGCGGTGAGTGCCAGGGCCTTGTCCAGGGCTCGAGCCCCGGCCCTGACTCCCGTTAGGGGGTGGTTCTCGGTGTAGACGCCTGCCTCCCCTGGAGCACCACCCGGAGGGGACAGAACCATGACCTCGGCTGCCTCTCAAGAACAGCACCCGAGGGCCCAGGAGAGGGTCAGACGCCCTCACTGCGGCAGCGAAGCAGCCTGGAGGAGTCCCTGCGCTCCTACCGATTCCCAAGCCCGGCCCAGTCCCCCGCCACCCTGAAGCCACCGACTCCCACCCCATCCCATCTGGCAAGAAACCCCTTTTGAGCTGGGCGTGGTGGCACACGCTTGTAATCCCAGCATTTGGGAGGCTGAGACTGGAGGATCTGGGTTCGAGGCCAGCCTCAGCTACCTAGTGAGGCACTCCACAACTTAGTGAGACCCGGTTTCAAAATAAGAATAAAAAAAAATAGGGCTGGGGGTATAGCTCGGAGGTAGAAAGCCCCTGAGTTCAATCCCTAGTACCGCAAAATAAATAAATAAATAAATAAACCCCTTTTGCGTAAGTGAGTCAGAATCTGCTTTTTGTGCCCTGTCACCAAGAACCCTCAGGACATGAGGAGAAACACGAGCTGGAAGAGTTCGGGTAAAGTGAGGCCCACCACTGCGAGGAAGGCGTGGTGGTCTTGGGCAAGAATGATAATTCAGAGTTTCGAAGATGACCAACGAATCTGTTCTTAAAGTCCCATCACAGTTGGGTGCAGGGCCACACATGTAATCCTGTACTTGGGAGGCTGAGACAGAAGGATCGCAAAGTTCAAGACCAGCTGTGGCAACTCAGCGACGCCCTATCTCAGAATAAGAAATAAAAAGGGCTGGTAGTGGTAGAATGGTCTTGGTTCAATGCCACAATAAATACAAATAAGTCCCATCAGTACTACTAGGTTTCTTTTTTGGTACTGGGGATTGCGCCCAAGAGCATTCTACCTCTGAGCTTTTTATTTCTTAATCTTTTTCTTTCTTTCTTTTTTTTTTTTTTATTGCCATACTGGGGATTGAACCCAGGGGCATTCTTTCTCCGAGCTATACCTCAGTCCTATTTTTTTCATTTTTTATTTTGAAACAGGGTCTCACTAAGTTGCAGAGGGCCTCACTAAGTAGCTGAGGCTGGCCAAAAACCCGGATCCTCCGGTTTCAGCCTCCCAAGTACTGGGATGACAAGAGTGCACCACCGCACCAGGTTTTATTTCTTATTCTGAGAGAGGGTCTTGCTAGGTTGCTGAGGCTGGCCTCAAACCTGTGATCCTCCTGTCTCAGCCTCCCAGGTACTAGGATTACAAGCAGGCACCACCACGCCCAGCTACTGCTAGGTTTCTGCTAAAATGAAACTCCTATGAAGAGGAAGGAGCAAAGGGACATTCCAGTCTCATGAAGATATCTTGATTTATCTGCAACTGTAATTTTCCATATTGAAAAGGAAAGTGAAGCCAGGCGTGGTGGCGCACACCTGTAATCCCAGTACTTGGGAGGCTGAGACAGGATTGCGGGTTCAAAGACAGCCTCAACTAGTAGTGAGACTCTCATCGACCTAGGGAGACCCTGTTTCAAAATAAAAATAAAATAGGGCTGGGGTGCAGCTCAGAGGTAGAATGCCCCTGGGTTCAACCCCTATTACTACCAAGACAAAAGCCATAAGCAAGCACAGGACGGGGAACTGTCCCCGCCTTGGACGGGAGGCAGCGGAGCCGGACTCACTCACCGTGTACAGGTCTTGAATGCGCGTGTTCAGCCCCTCCTGAATCTCTCTCCGCTCCTCAGCGGTGCTGGGGTAGGGGTAGATGTGGCAGTGGTAACTGGAAGACAGAATTACACACAGTCTCACGCCCAGCAGGACTGGCGGAGCTCCTCCACAAGAACCAGGACGAATTCACCTCCAGACACAGCTCCTTCCAAAACGGAATCTGTCTGTAAGTTCTGACTGAAAAATTGAATACCGACTCTAGCCTTCTCCAGAGCAGTGCCGTGTGGGAAGGCAGGGGTCCGCTGGGTGTGGCTGTTCTAATCTACAGGACAACAAATACACATCTATGGGAGGCTGAGACAGGAGGATCCAGTCCGAGGCCAGCCTCAGCTACTTAGTGAGGCCCTCCACATCTTAGAGAGACCCTGTTTCCAAATAAAGAATAAAAAAATAGGGCTGGGGGTGTATCTTGGAGGTAGAATGTCCCTGGGTTCAATCCCCAGCACCATAAAACAAAAACCACACACACAAAAACCCAGTAGCTTGTGTGCCCACGGTGTTTCTTGAGTTCGGAGGGCGATTTAAGGAGAACTAGCAGTTAGTAAACATAGAGAGATCAATGAGAAGAGGCGACTGTTTTCCTTACCAATCACAGATCTTCTTAACCTTGTGGCCAATCTGCTCGCCCCAGAAGGAGATCAAGAACACGTACCACTTTATGACTTCTCCCTAGAGAGTAAGGAGACGGTCAGCCCGCGAGCGTCACCAAGTGTCTGCCCCCCGTCAGCAGGCTCCCTAACTGCACACACGCCCGGCGGCCAGGAGGACGCCTGGGCCACTGAGGCCGCTCGGTGCCGCTCTCCTCTCCTTCTAGACTCCGACTGGAGCCGCGTGTCCTTGCCCCAGTCCACTCACTGCCGAGTTTGTCCCAGTGCCGTGCTTTTTGGTGCACGCCTATAATCCCAGTACTTGGGAGGCTGAGACAGGAGGATCGCAGGTTTGAGGACAGCCTCAGCAAGTAGGGAGACTCATCAACCTAGTGAGACCCTGTTTCCAAATAAAAAAAAATTGGGCTGGGGATGTAGCTTGAAGGTAGAATGCCCCTGGGTTCAATGCCCAGTACCACAAAATATAAAATAAATACATACATAAATAAATGAATACATAAATAAATAAGCAAACAAATAAAAAGAAAGAAAAAGTAGGGCTGGGGATGTAGCTTGGGGGTAGAATGTGCCTGGGTTCCATCCTCAGCACCAAAAATAATTAAAATGGCTACTTAGGGGGACGCAGAAGTGCTGCCCGGTGTCCCAAGCACAAGGCAGCCGTGACCCGCCTAGGGCTGGTGTGAGGTCAGCCTCACTCCACGCGAGCTAGACCGCTGTAGCCCTAGCTGAATGTGAATGAACCGAAACTATGTAAAATGAGGTGACTAACCCGGGCGGGAGGATGAGACCCGAGGGTCACAGGTTTGAGGACAGCCTTGGTGACTTAGCAAGGCCCTCTGCAACTTAGTGAGACCCTATTTCAAAATAAAAAAATAACCGCGTCTCAAAATAAAGAATAAAAAACAGGACTGGGGGTGGAGCTCAGAGGTAGAATGCCCCTGGATTTAATCCCTAGTACCAAAAAATAAAATAAGACATCTAAACAGAAACACAAATAAAACAAGGCATATTATATATTGATCAGATGATGAAATTGTTGTGACTAGGGCTCACAGAAACCAACCCCATGTTCTCCCTAGGAATAATAGTTCCCTATTCACTAATTCATGTCTGTGGTGACTTTAAAGAACAGAATTACTGCAAATAGTGAGAATCAACTGTACTTACAGATATTAAACAAAACAGAATTCCATAAAAATTGAATAAGAGGGCTGGATATGGTGGCACACAAGTATAATCTCTGTACTTGGGAGGCTGAGACAGGAGGATCACTGGTTGGAGGACAGCCTCAACAAATAATTAAGACTCTCATCAACCTAGTGAGACCCTGTTTCAAAATAAAGAATAAAAATAGGGCTGGGGGTGTAGCTCGGAGGTAGAATGCCCCTGAGTTCAATCCCCAGTACCACAAAAAAAAAAAACAAGTGAGTAAGACAGCTGAGGGTGGCTCAGTGATGAGTGCTTGCCTATCGCGCACCAAGTTCGATCCCCGGCACCACAGAAACAAGCAAAACAGAACCCTGAGTCGGTTTTGCCAGTTGGCCCGGCACTGCTACAGGTGCTGGAGGTACAGCCGTGAAGGAGAGACAAAACCCCCTGGCTGGGAGGGGAGCAAGGGGGCGGGCAGCAACAGCAGCAGCACGGGAGGGACACGACAGGCCAGGCCGCTGTGCGCCTTCAGGAAGCCGCCGGAGGAGGGAAGACATGATGGAGTGATGGAGGCGGGGAGAGGGGTAACAGAGAGAGGCGGCGGGGCAGCGCTGCCGCCAGGTAGAGGTGAGAAGCGTGCGGTGCAGGTCAAAGGCAGGACCACCAGGGCCAGGTGAGCGATCAGGAAGGGGGAGCCGCCGTTCACTGAGACGGGGGCTGCGAGGGCAGGCGGAAGGGGAAAGCGCGGGGTTCTAGTTGGGGCACGAGTGGAAAGGTGTCCAGATACCTAAAAGGAGGCACGGTGCAGGCAGGCGTGGGTCTGCTGCTCAGGAGGAAGGGCTCACTGAGATCTGCGTAGGTGATTTCTCTTTTTTCTTCCCTTGTGGTACTGGGGATTGAACCCAGGGGCATTTTACCTCTGAGCTACACCCCCAGCTCATTTTCTTTTTTTTGAAACCGAGTCTCACTAGGTTGCAAAAAGTCTCACTACATTGCTGAGGATGTCCTTGCACCTGCGATCCTCCTGTCTCAGCCTCCCGAGTACTGGGATGGCAGGGGGGCACCACCACATGCAGCTGCATAGGCAATGGCGACCTTGCGGGGCGTGAGTCACCGAGGAGGGGGAGCACGCCATTCACTCACCGTTTCAGGGTCCTCAAGTGACTCATCCAGTTCTGCGTAGGTCACGATGGTGTACCCTTTGCAGACCCGCCACAGCATTTTTTCAAACGCTTCAACTTTTCCTTGGTGAATTAGGCCAGATAGGAACCTAAGGGACAATAAAGACCATCTGCAGTCACCTGAAAGCAACGAATGCTGTCAAACTGCATCACAGAATCTCACATACTGCATTGGCACATGCTTGTCAACTCAGGATTTGAGAGGCTGAGACAGGAAAGTCACAGGTCTGAGGCCAGCCTCAGCAACTTGGAGAAACTCTTGACAACCTAGCAAGACTCTGTTTGAAAATAAAAAATAGCCGGAGCCAGGTAAGGTGGTGCAGGCCTGTAATCCCAGTATTTGGGAAGCTGAGACAGGAGGACTGCAGGTTCAAGGCCAGCCCGAGGTCCCCTGCAACTTGGTGAGACCCTGTTTCCAAAGAGGAAATAGAACAGGATTGAGGGCGTTGCTCAGAGGCAGAATGCTTCTGGGTTCAATCCTCAGTACCAAAACAAAAAAAAAAATACCTGGAGGAATATATCCTCAAACTAAAACCTCACTGAACTCCTTCAGATAAGCAACTGAGGAATATAACCTCATGAAAAAAAAAAATTACAAAAAGCCGGGCGTGGTGGCGCACGCCTGTCATCCCAGGAGTTGGGAGGCTGAGACAGGAGGATCGGGGTTCACGGCCAGCCTCAGCTACTCAGTGAGGCCATCAACTTAGCGAAACACTGTTTCAAAATAAAGAATAAAAAATAGGGTTGGGAGTGTAGCTTGGAGGTAGAATGCCCCTGGGTTCAATCCCCAGTACCGCAAAAAAAAAAAAAAAAAAAAAAAAAAAAAAAAATCACAAATGACACAAGGAAATAAAGTAGTGTTCATTCAAGTACTCAAAAAGAATAAACAGCAGAAAGAGACCCTGGAAGCAGGCCTGATAAAAGCGCACGGGCTCCGTCCAGTCCCCGTCGCCACCGAACAGCACTTGGTGCTTCGATGCCAATGGCTTCAGGCGCACACGAGGGACACGGAAGGACAAGATGCTGCTTATCCCAATCACTCCGCCCCAAGAAAGGCCCGGCGCTGCGGAGTCAGCACGCTGCGCAAAGCCGCGCTACAGGCCCAGCACAGTGTTTTCTTGACCAACCATCTGCTTTCATCCGGGGAGGAGCTTAACACAGCCCGCTCGCCGCTCACCCGCTCGCTCTCCCTTTACAAGGAGGGCCCGGCGCCCCGTCCAGACACCTACCCCAGCTTCGCCCCTAGCCTCTGCATACAGCTGTAGTCCAGCAAAGACTCGCTCTCCAGCGGCGGGAACTCTTCATAGGTGGGCTCGAACTGCGAAGAGACGGGCGAGGCCCGGTGTCAGGTCTGCAGAGCGGCAGGACAACCCAAGACACCGCGGCAGCGTGCAACCAAGCTCTCAGAGAGGCGCGGAGCGCTCCTGGTGCGGTCCCCGGAGCCATCCATCCCCCCCCCCCCCACACACACACACACACGCACACGCACACAGTAATTTCCCATACTTTGTCTGTGGCCACTTGAAGACATTCACATAAAAGAATAGTTAAAAATTAAGTCACGTTTTAATTCAAAATTCAGTAAGTTTAGCAGAATTTGCTACTAGATCCAGTGAAACTAAACTCACTGTAATTGTTAAAGGTTTATTCTCAAGAATTCTCGCGTCCACTTAACTGTGTTAAGTGCGAGTTGTGTTAGGCTAGAGGGAGTGTAGAAGGAAGACTTCTCCCTTCTGTGCTTAGCCTAGCACAGTACGGGCTGAGCGTGCTTAACCAAAGATCTCAAATCCAAGCGCTCTGAGCGCTCAGGACCTCTCAGTTAATAAAGTCTACGCAAACATCCAGAGCACTTTAGCCCCAAGCACTCTGAATAAGGGAAACTCAACCATACTACAGCACAGACTATTTTTCATTCTTCTAAATTTTACTTTTTACTTCCTTTACTCTTAGCAATTTGGAAAAGCTAACTTTATTTTTAGTACTTGGTGCATGGTAACTATGCCTCATGGTGAGACTCCGAGTAATCCAAACACAGGGCGCACACACCACTTGGGGAGCACACAGGGCGCACACACCACTTGGAGAGCACACAGGGCGCACACACCACTTGGAGAGCACACAGGGCGCACACACCACTTGGAGAGCACACCCGCCGCACCCACCAGTGAGCCCCGAGTGAAACCCCCAGGTCGGGACACACCTCGCTTGAACTTCTCCTTCCTCGGTCCTCGGTCCTCCCCTCCCCGCTTCCTTCCCCAACCGCCTTGCACTGTTATACTGCTTTCTCTCTCATTTGACTCAAGTCCCTTCTGCTTCCCATTTCTGATCTACCTTCCACATATGAGAAACATACGACCCGTGGCTGGCTGTGACTGGCTGATTTCACTTAGCGTAACATTCTCTAGTCCCATCAATTTGCTGCAAATAACATAATTTTGTTTTTCTTTATAGCTGAGTAAAATTCCGTTGTGAGCCAGGCATGGTGGCACACACCTGTGATCCCACCACTTGGGAGGCTGAGACAGGAGGATCACAGGTTTGAGGCCAGAGGTTTATTTGGGGAAGTGGGGATATACATGTTCCAGAGAGAACTCGGGCCATCTCGAAAGTGTGAGGGGCCAAGACCCTGTTTCAAAATAAAAAATAAAAAGGCCTGGGGGTGTAGCTAAGAGGTAGAATGCCACTGAGTTCAATCCCCAGGACCCAAAACCAAAAAAAGCAGCTCGTCAAAATGAATTGATCACGAGACCCACAACCTTATGAAAAGGAGACTTGCCCGAAGCATACCTCGACGTTCCGCCTCACGAAGGTCTTGGTCACCCTCAGCATGTGCGTGTACTCGATCAGCTCCAGCAGGTTCTTCCTCAGCTTCTCCTTGTTCTTGGTGACCTCCCTCAGCTCCACCTCGAGCTTCTGCAGCTGCTCCTGCAACACCACAGCGTCACTACAGCGCGCACCGGCTCCGGGCGGAGTCTAACTGCCGTCTAAGAGCGGACCACAGCCGTGCAGGTTGCCAGAGCCAGGAAAACGCTCGGCCCCTGAAAGTCCACGGTTCACCGTCTCATCTGGCCTCAGGTCACCCACGTGTGACGTCATCGGAGGCTGGGGCTGGCCTCTCCCCGGTGCCAGGTTCCACCAGTCCTAGTTTTCCTTCCTCCGCTTATCCACTGTCACCTGTCAAGTCTGTATTTTCTTTTATTTGCACCACAAAAACTTTACTTATTTATTTATGGGTGGTAATGGGGACATTCTACCTCTAAGCTATATCTCTAGTCCTTTTTATTTATTTAATAAATAGACTCTAAGTTACTGAGAGTCTATGTTGCTGAGGCTGGCCTCAAACCTGCAATCCTCCTGTCTCAGCCTCCCAAGTACTGGGATTACAAGCATGCGCCATCATGCTCAGCTTTTATTTTTTATTTTATGAAACAGGGTCTCACAAGGTTGCTGAGGGCCTCACTAAGTTGCTGAGGCTGGCTCTGAACCTGTGATCCTCCTGTCTCAGCCTCCCAAGTACTGGGATTACAAGTGTGCACCACTTAGCCGGGCGTGGTGGCGCACGCTTGTAATCCCAGCATTCGGGAGGCTGAGACCGGAGGAGCCGGGTTTGAGGCCAGCCTCAGCTACCTAGTGAGGCCCTCCGCAACTTAGTGAGACTCGGTTTCAAAATAAAGAATAAAAAATAGGGCTGGGAGTGTAGCTCAGAGGTAGAATGCCCCTGAGTTCAACCCCCAGTACAGAAACAAAACAAAACAAAACAAAACAAGTGTGCACCACTGCACCTAGCTCAAAAACAAATCTTTTATAATTACTTACAAGCCGTGTGTGGTGGCACACACCTTTAATCCCAGTATTTGGGAGGCTGAGACAGGAGGATCACAGGTTCGAGGACAGCCTCAGCGAGCAGTCAGACTCCCGTCAACCTAGCAAGACCCTGTTTCCAAATAAGAAATAAAATCGGGCTGGGGGTGTAGCTCAAAGTGCCTCTGGGTTCAATCCTCAGAAAAAAGAAAAAAAGATATGACGAACAACAAAGAAAAAAGATATGAATAACAATTCCTTACAGACTAAGCCTCCTTATCTATATTTAAGTGTTAACACAATAGATGCAGAAATCTATAACACAGAGTCAATGAACGCTTGCCTTCAATCAAAGCAGTCCCCACGCTACTCATTACTTGTGCTCTGGCTTATCAAAACTATCGATGTATATATAGAGCTCTCTCCATGACACTCAGCTCGGGGAGGACCTTCTGTCTGCTGCCTACATCCACCAACCTATGGCCTTCATCACCTTCTGAAAACTGGAATAGGGAGAGGATGACACAGGAGGACTGTAGGTTCAAGGACAGCCTCAGCACTATAGCGAGACTTCAACAATCTAGTGAGATCCTGTTTCCAAACAAAAAAAATAAAGGGCTGGGGGCATAGCTCAGAGGTAGAATGTCCTGGGGTTCAACCCCTAGCACCAAAGCTAAGGCATGGATGATCCCAGAGCAAATTTTCCGAAACACTGTATGATAGTTTTTTTGTTTTGGGGTTTTTGTGTGTGTAGAGGGAGGAGGTGCTGAGGCTGGCCTCAAACCTGCCATCCTCCTGTCTCAGCCTCCCAAGTACTAGGATTATAGGTGTGTGCCACCAAGCCCAGCTTCTTTGACAGATTCGATGACCTAGTTTTCATGCGCCTCTGTACGCCAGCACCTAGGGAGGGAGTGCCTGTCTTTGTGTGTGTGTGTGTGTGTGTGTGTGTGTGTGTGTGTGTGTGGTACTGGTGATGGAACTCAGGGGATTTTTATCTCTGAGCTACACCCACAGCCCTATTTTATTCCTTTATTTTGAAACAGGGTCTCACTAAGTTGCTGAGGCTGGCCGCGAACCTGCGATCCTGTTCTCAGCCTCCCAAGTCCAGAGATTACAAACATGCCCAGCTCTGTCTTACATCATATATAAAAAAAAAAAAAAAAAAAATGAATTTCAAATAAAACTTATCATGAACAATCTATTACTGAGAGTTAACCATAATATTGTTCTTTAATTTTCATTCCAAGGGTGTGAAAAGACAGAAAAGCATTAGACAATATTAATAAATGAACAGGCAGCGCCTGAGATCAGCGGCTTCAACAGCTTCTTCACAAGTGAGTCACCTGCATCTCTAGGACCTGCTTCAGCGGTGGCGCGGGGGGACTGGCCTCTCCCTCAGGCAGGGGGATGTCAGCTCTGGTAATCTCCTGCACCAGGTACACTGTGAACGCAGAAATTAAACAGGTTAGATACAGACACTTACTATAAAACGTTTTCTTTCTTTTGTTAGTGGTACTGGGACTGGACCCAGGCATGCTATCTCTGAGCTATGCCCTGAGGCCTATTTTATTGTTATTTTGAAACAGGGCTCACTAAATTGCTGAGGCTGACTGTGAACCTTCGATCCTCCTGTCTCAGTCTCCCAAGTACTGGGATTACAGGTGTGCACCACCATGCCTGGCTTTTTTTATTTTGAAACAGAGTCTGGCTAGGTTTCTGGAGGCTTCACTAAGTTACCGAGGCTGGCCTCAGGCCTACCATCCTCCTGTCTCAGCCTCCCAAGTACTCGGATACAGGCATAAGCCGCCATGCCCGGCTACTAGGACACATCTTAGTTGAAACATTTTCAATCCCAACCATCTAAATGTACAAAAACCTTGCTTATTTCAACTGCCTTATGGGTTACTTTCTGTAACTTTGTCCAAGATCTGCAAAATAATGTTGCCTAGAGACTGGTATGCAGAGGCAAGACAAACAAGAATCTGCATAAACCCTTGCTGAAATTCTCCCAGGTATTTTCATTTTCAAACCTTGGGTTAAGGAGCCTTTGAGTCCCTGTGCCTGCAGAATGAGGCAGAAGGTGAGGGGCGTGCTTGGAAGTATAGAAATAAACCAATGACAGACCTTCAAGAGTCCCCACCGAGCCAGCAACCTGGCTTCTCCCAGAGAGCCTCAGGAGATGGCCACCCGCCCACACGAGCATGACCTCTGGCAGCAAAGCACCCGCTGCCCAGCCAGCCCTGACACCTAGGGCCGCTAGGTGTCCTAGTCAAAAACTAGGTTCACAGAGCTACAGTACACACACTGTCTTTAGTTTATATTTTCAAGTCATGAAGAGCTGTTTTCATGAATCACAATACCTGGTAAAGTCATTACCAGATACAGTGTTTAGGAAAGGAAGAAAGGAGAAAAGGAGGAAGGATGGGAAGGAGGGAGGGAGGGAGGGAACTCTACCTTACCAACAAGATAGCAAAAGAAGTCCTGGGTTTAAGAGCCTTCTAGACGTTGGGGGTGGTGGCACACGCTTGTAATCTCAGTACTTGGGAGGCTAAGACAGGAGGATCACAGGTTTGTGGCCAGCCTCAGTTACTTAGTGAGGCCCTCTGCAATTTAGTGAGACCCTGTGGGTTGGGGGTGTAACTTGAAGGTAGAATGCCCTGAGTTCAATCTCCAGTACCGCATTTAAAAAAAAAAAAAAAAAAAAAAGAGCCCTCTAGAGATAGATATGTTATTTAAACCAACTTATTCCTAAACTTATTTGAGTTTCTTTTTTATTTACATATGTGTATTTACATATATGTATTTACACACATACATATACACAAAAAATATATATATATGCGCTTTTTGTGGGGGGTACCTGAGCTACACTCGCAGCCCATTTCACTGTTATTTTGGAACAGGTCTCACTGTGTTGATGAGAGGCTCACTACTTGCTGAGGCTGGCCTCAAATTTACGATCCTTCACAGTTGGGCTCAGCAATTTACCAAGGCCCACTGCAACTTAGTGAGACCCTGATTTCAAAATAAGAAATAAATAGGGCTTGGGGTGTCGTCCAGAGGTAGAATGTCCCTGAGTTCAATCACCCGTAGCCCTCCCCCAAAATTACAAAAGTCCTATTCTTTTATCTCCCATGTTTTCTGTTTATGCTTCGAAAAAGAAGTCTCATACTTTATTTATTTTTGTGGTACTGGGGATGGAACCTAGGGGCCTTCTATCTCTGGACTATATCCCCAGACCTATTTTATATTTTATTTGGAAACAGGGTCTAACTAAGTTGCTGAGGCTGGCTTCGAACCTGTAATCCTCCTGTCTCAGCCTCCCAAATGCTGGGATTACAAGCATGTACCACTACGCCTGTCTGGCACACGTTTATAATCCCAGTATTTGGGAGGCTGAGACCGGAGGATCCAGGTTCACGGCCAGCCTCAGCTACCTAGTGAGGTACTCCGCAACTTAGTGAGACCCTGTTTCAAAATAAAGAATAAAAAATAGGGCTGGGGGTATAGCTCGGAGGTAGAATGCCCCTGAGGTCAATCCCTAGTACCGCAAAAATAAATAAATAAATAAAAATAAATAAATAAACATGCACCACCAGGCTTGGCTAGTCTCACACTTTAGTCAGCTTAAAGGCTCGACTTGATAATGACTATCTCAGGCTACGATCTTAAAGATCAAGCAGTAGCCTGGGGACCAAGCTGCAGGAGCTAACAGAGAGAGAGCCCTGAGCAAACCCCTTGAACCAGAAACCCGAGAAAAAGGAAGTCATTATCAAGCATTCCATCTGCCATTTCCTGAGTCCCTTCTTCTTGATATGGTTTTAAGCAAGATATTAACAAGTGTAAAATGCCTTTAAGTTATAAAAAAAAAAAAAAAACTAGAAGGCAACGGCTAGATAAATCATGGCACATTAACACAATGAAATACTCCGCAGCTTCCACAATGATGGGTGGCCTATGTTCATAGACATGAACAGAGGATCCGGTGGGCACTGTTTAAAGTAGACAACAAGGCTGAAAGCAAACCAGCCGGAGTATTACGTATGCAAATCTTTAATTCTATCGATGCAGAATGAAAAGTATATAAAAGTAATATAGACCTTCATAACAAGGATCACCTCCAAATGGTAAATAGCAACAACTTTTTTCTTCCTTTCTGTTTGCCCATGTTTTTTACTTTTTCAAAAACTGACCAGGGTTGCTTCTATAAAAATAATGATCTAAGCCGGGCGTGGTGGCGCACGCTTGTAATCCCAGCATTCGGGAGGCTGAGACCGGAGGATCCGGGTTCGTGGCCAGCCTCAGCTACCTAGTGAGGCCCTCCACAACTTAGTGAGACCCGGTTTCAAAATAAAGAATAAAAAATAGGGCTGGGGGTGTAGCTCGGAGGTAGAATGCCCCTGAGTTCAATCCCCAGTACCGCAAAAAATAATAATAATAATAATGATCTAAGTTAGTAAAAATGGAAAATACTTACCCAAGATTCGTTCTAGCTCTTCACACCTCTTCACCTCACCAACGAATTTTCTCTGAAAAGAACTTACATTCTGGTTGAGCTAGGAAAAAAAAAAAAGATAAAAACTTTGCTTTGAATTTCTAAAAATTTAAAAAATGAATTTATTTTTTATTAATTTACTTTTTTTTTTTTGGTGCTGGGGATTCTACTCAGGTCTAGCATGCTAAGCATGCACTCTACCCCTGAGCTACAACCCTAACCCCTAAAATAAATTCATTTTTTAAATAAGATATTATTGGCAAGGGTTTGGGGAAAAGTATATTCTCACATACTACTGAAGGGGAGACTAACCTGCTATGACTCTTCTGAGCAGTGGTTTGGCAACTGTTAATCAAAAAGGTCTGAAAAATATCCCTGGGCCCAGAATATCCCACAAAGATATTTAACTTGAAGGAAAAAAAAAAAAAAAACATGGATAGGGACAAAAATTTAAGAACATCAACCTCAGATATAGAGAAAACATCCTAACTTGAGAATCCAACAATAGAAAATTGGTCAAAGAAATTATCAACTAAATCCATTCCATGGAAACCAGGTATGGTGGCACATGCTTGTAATTCCAGTATGCAGGAAGATCAAAGATTCAAACCCAGCCTCAGCTTCTTAAAGAGACTGTCCACAACTTAGTGAGACCTTATTTCAAAATAAAGATTCAAAAAATAGGGCTAGGGGTGAAGCTCGGAGATAAAATGCCCCTGGGTTCAATTCCCAGTACCACAAAAAAAAAACAAAAACAGAAACAAAAACAAAACCTTAGTCATAGTAGTCACAGCTGGGCATGGTGGCACATGCCTTTAAATCCCAATACTTGGAAGACTGAGACAAGAGGATCACAGGTTTCAGGACAGCCTTGAAAACTTAGGGAGACCTTCAGAAAACAGTGAGATCATGCTTCAAAATAAAAAATAGGGCTGGGGGTGTAGCTCTGAGGTAGAATACCTCTGGGTTAAAAAAAAAAAAACCCTAGTCACAATACCATTATCATACCTGAACATTTTAATAATCATTTCTTAATATAATTTCTATAATAATTTCTAAAGACCTGGTCATCTAAAACAAGTTTTAATAAGCACGTAATGTAGCCAAAGTGTCATTTCTATGTAGCTTTATTTATTTTTATTTTTTTTTTTACGGTACTGGGGATTGAACTCAGGAACATTCTACCTCCGAGATATACTCCCAGCCCTATTTTTCATTCTTAATTTTGAAACAGGGTCTCACTAAGCTGCAGAGGGCCTCACTAGGTAGCTGAGGCCAGCAGGGAACCTGGATCCTCCGGTCTCCGCCTCCCAAGGACTGGGATGACAAGCGTGCGCCACCACGTCCGATTCTATGCAGCTTTATTGAGGTGTATCATAACACTCCCCCGTTGCAAGTACACTACCTAGTGACTTGTAGCAAGTTTGCCAGTGGCATGGCCGTTGCCACAGTCTCTTGAGAATGCTCCATCCCTCCAGTGAGACCCCTAGCCCTGAGCAGGGCTCACCCTCGTCCCCGCCCCAGCCTCTACAATGGGCCTGGGCCATTCTGGATGTTTCCTAGACCTGGCATCCTGCAGTGTGTGCCCTGCTGTGTCTGGGCTCCTCCATTTAGCGAAAGTCCTGTATCAGGGGTTTGTTCAGTTTATTGCTGAGTACTATTCTATGGAATGGATTTATTTATTTATTTATTCACTTATTTATTTACATGAGGGGAGCACAGGGTCTGCTGTACTCTTTTCTCTACTTAACTTCTCATAACACAGAACTCAAAACATGAAAAAGTATTGTAAATGAATGTTTAACACAGCTGGGCATGGTGGCGTACACTTGTAATCCCAGTACTTGGGAGGCTGAGACAGGAGGATCTCAGGATCGAAGCCAGCCTCGGCGATTTATCGAGACCCTTGTTTCCAAATAAAGAATAAAGAATAGGGCTGGGGGTGCAGCTTGGAGGTAGAATGTCCCTAGGTTCAATCCCCAGTACTGCCAAAAAAAAAAGCATGAAGCAGAAGATGAAGTTCCGGTCTCACTTCAGTTGGCCGCTTTCTCACTCATTTCTGGAGGTGAGGTGAGCCCTAAGGAAGCAGATGCAGCCTGTCTCTACAGAACCAAGAGCGTGAAAAGGAAACCACGCGTCAAAAGCTGTCTAGGCCTCGGGTTCAGGTTTCCTTTCTTTCTTTTTCTTTTTAAATAGTGTCACTAAGTTGCTACAGGTCTTCGCTGGCCTTGATCCCCCTGTCTCAGCCTCTCAAGCGCCAGGACACAGGCATACACCACCATGCCCGGCCTCAAATTTCCTTTCTTCAGTAGCAAAACTATTTAACTCTAATTGAATTTATGGTTCTACAAACAGAATCCTTTTTTGTGTGTGTGATACTAGGGATTGAACTCAGGGACACTCTACCTCTGAGCTACCAGCCCTTTTTATTTATTTATTTATTTATTTATTTATTTATTTATTTATTGTTTCGAGAAACAGGGTCTCTCTAGGTTGCTAAGTCTTACTATAATGCTGAGGCTGACTTTAACCTGTAATCCTTCTATCTCTGCCTCCCAGGTACTGGGATTACAGGTGTGCCCCACCACACCTGGCTGACAAATTGAATCTCAGTGGAGAGGGAGACAGCTGTGGCGCTGGACATGACTGGATTTAACATACACCACGAGCAGCGGCTCACATATAATGCTGTTCTGTGTTATGGGTTATCTTACAAAGTTTTGAAGGTTTTTTCTTTTTAGGGTAGCAGTCACACCGATTCAAAAGCTAATGGCATAAAGTACATTTTATGCTATTTTGAAACAAGGTCTCCCTAAGTTGCTAAAGCTGGCCTCCCATCTGTGATCCTGTAGTCCTTCCCCCCCCCAAAAAAAAAATTCCAAAGCCGGGTGTGGTGGCGCACGCTTGTAATCCCAGCATTCGGGAGGCGGAGACCGGAGGATCCCGGTTCTCGGCCAGCCTCAGCTACCTAGTGAGGCACTCCACAACTTAGCGAGACCCGGTTTCAAAATAAAGAATAAAAAATAGGGCTGGGGGTATAGCTCGGAGGTAGAATGCTCCTGAGTTCCATTCCCAGTACCGCAAAAAAAAAAAAAAAAAATTCCAAGTCATTTTCTTTTCTCTTATCCCCCATGTTTTCTGTTTATGCTTTTATTTTTTATTTATTTATTTATTTTTAACAGTACTGGGGACTGAACCCAGGGGCATTCTACCTCTAAACCACACCCCCAGACCTATTTTTATTCTTTATTTTGAAACAGGGTCTCACTAAGTTGTGGAGGGCCTCACTAAGTAGTTGAGGCTGGTTGCAAACCCAGATCCTCCGGTTTCAGCCTCCCAAGTACTAGGATTACAAGTGTGCGCCACCAAGCCCGGCTCTGTTTATGCTTTTAAAAAGAAGTCTCATGCTTTATTTATTTATTTATTTATTTATTTATTTATTTATTTATTGTGGTACTGGGGATGAAACCCAGGGGCCTTCTACCACTGGACTATACGCCCAGACCTATTTTATATTTTATTTGGAAACAGGGTCTAACTAAATTGCTGAGGCTGGCTTCCAACCTGCCATCCTCCTGTCTCAGCCTCCCAAATACTGGGATTTCAAGGATGTACCACCACGTCCAGCTTTAACATTCCTTTTAAGACAAGCATTTAACTTAGAAAAGGAGACCTGTGCTGTGTATATTGATACTCGAACTGTTATCTTTCCAAGCCAGCAGCTAAAGGACAGGGGAGGAAAAATGCTCCAGCCTGTTCCGACAGCGAGAACTTTCCCTTCCGGAGCCCTGCTGGCCACCTGCACAAGCTTTCCTTCCCAGGCCTTCCCGGGGCTGCCACTGCTGAAATCCTGGACCTGCTCCTTCCCCTCCCCAGGGTCACTAAAACAAAAGCCCAAGCAGCCAGGAAGGACTGCTGCCAGCGCCCCCACCCCTCCTCTCTTTCTCTCTCTCTGTGTCTCTCTCTCTCTCTCTCACACACACACACACACACACACACACACCGATGCAAAGTGTGCAAAGGTGGCCGAGCTGTTTTGCCCTCTTTAGCACCCAGGCAGCTTGACAGTGGAAGGCGCTGCGAGCCCAGCACAGCACAGGGAGCTCTTCATAGCATTTCAATTTTCTTTTCTTTCTGGAGAAAAGAGGAACAGCACTTTCTTTTTCTTTCACGGACTCTCAGTTTAAAAGGATCCCAAGTACAGCCTGCGACCTCATGTAATGGCAGGTAGTGAAACCCAAGTCTTTAGCGATTAGAGCTGATTACAGCGTTTGTTCAACCCCTAAGATTGAAGTGTGATAAGTGTCCTGGCTGGCACTAACTGGATGGAATAAATCTGCCTGTTACAAAGAAAGCAGTCTGTCACCCCTGCCGCTCTTGTCTGGCCCTTTCTGGCACGACTCACGGCACAGCACCCGCCAGGTGAGTGGGTACCAGGGGCTGCAGTCCCAGTGGCTCCAGGAACTAGGAAGGGCGCTGCTTCTCACCCACACCCTGACCTGTCATGCAGCCAGGAGAACCTCGTCCTGGGCCAACCCCGGATCACCGATATCATATCTCGGGTATGGGAATTCCCTTTTGAAATTACAGAACCTTCAGAAAGATGGAAAGGAAAAGCCAGGATACCCCCGGAAACCAAACGCTGGCTTGAGTGGGTATCAGTTCCTTGGGTGTGAGAGCTTGCTTTACAGCCTCCCTTAGACTCTGTCCTTTCCTCCACTGCCCTTATCACAGCTCATAATCAGGTGTTTGCATCTCCTCCCAGACCCGGAGCTCCCAGAGCTCCCAGAACAAGCGGGCCTCACTGCCCTGCTCACACACAGTTCCCAGCACCTAATCTAGTGCCTGAGCCGGGCAGGCACTCATTAAGAGCGAGTTCCTCCATACGACAAACGCCCACTGATGCCAGCAAATGCCAGGGACATGCAAAGGCTTCGGGAGTGAGGCGAGAACAAGCCAAGCAAGGTCCTAACCGGGGGAGGTTGGCAGTCGGTGGCGGAGACGAACAATAAACAAGTAAACAGATGCACCAGCGAGTGTCGATCGGTACTTGCTGGGGAGACGGCTTCCATTCCACAAATAATGACTGCAGCCCCTCTCCTCCAGAAGTGATCATCCCGCGTTCCTCCTCCCTCCACCTGGGACCCTCTTCCCCCCAGCTCTGCCCCAAGGCCCCCTCCTCGGGGAGGCCTGCCTGGACCGCCGCTTCCAAGATCCCTCCCACGGTGCCCCCGCCGCGCCACCCCGTCGTATTCGAATCCTTTACAGCAAGCATTTTCTGGCTCAGGTATTTATTTGCCTAATGGGTCCCTCCCCAGCCCCGAAGTTCCAGAGGGACTCCCAGAGGCCTTTGCGGGCTGTGCTCCCGCCTCGCTCGGTGCCCGGCAGGGGGGCGGCCGGGGCCCTGGAGGGGCGCGACCCCGAGCGGGCGGCGGCGACACCGGGGGGGTCCCGAGCGTCAGGGCAGAGGCGCCGCGGCCGGACGGCCAGCCCCGCCCCGGGCGAGCAAGCCAGCAAGCCTCCCCGGCGACACTCACGTCTCGGAACTGGACCAGGCCCTTCTCGCCCAGGGCGCTGAGACACTCGTAGGCCGAGCCCGACTGCAGGAAGAGCTGCGCCAGGCACATGGGCTCGCTCCGGAACAGGGACCCCATGGCGGCGGGACGGCGGCCCGCGCCCCGAGGGGCAGGCGGCGGCCCCGGCCCGCGCTCGCTCCGCCGCGGCGGCCCGGGCCTGGCGCTCCTCCTGCGGCCTGGCCGCGGCCCCGCACCCCGGGCTCCGGCCGCAGCGGCCAGCCCCGTCCTCCCACCGCGGCCGCCGCTCCAGCCGCCGCCACCGCGCAGGAGGCCCCGCCCCCGAGCGCGGCCGGTTCCGGTTCCGCCCCCGCGGCCGCCGACCAATGGGCGCCCGCCCCGCGCCGGCCGACCAATGAGCGCGCGGAGTGACGGCCCGGCCAACCGGCGCGAGCGGGGCGTGCGCGGCCGGGGCTCCGACGCCGCGGGGCTGCCTGGGCTGTGCGTTTCGCTTTTGCTTTGCTCTAGTTTGCTTTGTGTTTTGTTTTGGTTTGTGTCTCTGTTTTCTTGTCTTTTCTTTTGTTTGAACTGGTGGTGGAACCCAGGGGCGTTCTACCCCTGAGCGACACCCCCGGCCCTTTTCGTTTTTATTTTGAAACAGGGTCTCGCTAAGTTGCTGAGCTGGCCCTGCACCTGCGATGGATCCTGCTGGCTCAGCCTCCCAAATATTGGGATGACAGGCGTGCGCCACCGCGCCCGGCTACCCGGGAGTTCTCTTTCTACGAGGCTTCCCGGGTTGACCGGACAGAAAGTTCTCCCGCTCCGAGTAATCATTCGGTTCTGTGCGGCTGCCGTGGACCCCAGGAAGGTTCCTCCCGCTTGGGGGCATGCAGCCAGCCCGGCCTCCGCTGAGCAGCGCCGGCCCGCTGGAGTGGCCAGCCCTGGGGACACCCCTGGCCGGTGCGGAGCTGGACCTGCCTCGCAATACCCTGTAATCCACCGCGAGGAGCTGCTGTGAACCTGCGGCTCCTCTCACTGCGTCCACCGTAAAGCCCAAACTTGGTACCAAAGCCCGCCTCCCCGGACTGACCCGGCTCACGTGGCTCTGCCACACCCGCCTTCTTGCGCATCCCGGGTCACTGCACTTGAACTTGCTCATTCTTCTGCCCAGAACACCCCCCCACACACACACACACACACACGCACCTCAAAACTGGCTGCTCCAGGTCTCAGTTCAGATGTCCCTCCTCCGCGAAGCTGTGTCCCTGGTCCCGAACTAAGGTAGCCCTCCCGCTCCTCCCCAGCACACCCCCGCTTTGTCCCACTATCTAGAATTCTCTCTGCGAGGTTTCTGCCTCTAGTGTGAAAGCTGCACGGAACTGCTCCTTCCACCGTGGTATCTCCAGGCCCAGCACACTGCGGCCTTTCAATTAAATATTTTTTTAGCCGGGCTTGGTGGCACAGGTCTGTAATCCCACTGCTTGGAAGGCTATGACAGGAAGAGCGCAGGTTCAAAGCCAGCTCGGGCTATTTAGTAAGACCCTGTCTCAAAATAAAAAATAAAATAGGGCTGGGGTTGTAGCTCAGACGTAGAACACCCCTAGATTCAATCCCCAGCATCAGGATGGACACATGATGAATTAAATTCGCAGAACACAGTTGGGCGTGGTGGCACACGCTTGTAATCCCAGTATTTGGGAGGCTGAGACAGGAGGATTACAGGTTCATGGCCAGCTTCAGCTACTTAGGGAAGACCTTCTGCAACTTAGACCCTGTTTCAAAATAAATTAAAAAAAAAAAAATAGGGCTGGGGGTGTAACTTGGATGTAGAATGCCCCTGGGTTCAATCCCCAGTACCACAATAAATAAATACATTAGTTCACACAACACTTAAGAATTTTCTACAAAAATAAAACATTTCATTTATTAAAATGTTACAGAGAGGCATGTAGGACTAACACAAATCACCAAAGTAAGGGTCTACAGTTTCTAAGAAGACTTAGCTGGCCCAGGCACAGTGGGGCACACCTGTAATCCCACCCACTTGGGAAACTGAGACAGAAGGATAGCAGATATAAAGCCAGCCTTAGCAACTTAGCAAGGCTCTCTGCAACTTACCAAGACCCGGTTTCCAAATTAAAAATAGCGTTGAGGGTGTAGCTCAGAAGTTGAAAGCCCTGTGTTCCATCCCCAGCGCCACAAACAAATACACACACACACACACAAAAGAAGTTTTAGCAGAGCCAGGCCCAATGGCTTGTAATCCCAGCCACTTGGGAGGGTAAGGTAGGAGGATTGCAACTTAGCAAGCCCCTCCCTCAAAAAATAAGGGCTGGGGACTTTAGCTCAGTGGTAGAGGACCGCTGGGTTCAATCCTCAGTAAGAGTAAAAACAAAAACAAAAACAAAAAAAAAAACGGAGACTTAGTAGTAGCTGGTCCTTGAGCACCAGGCTTGACGCACTCTGGTCCAGGGGTTGCTGAGGAACAGAGCCAGCAAGAGGAAGGTCGCCAACAGTAAGCCCTTGGCAACACACCGGGAATACGGCTCCCCTGAAATCCAATGAGATGACGAAGTAATGTCGTTTCCTAACAGTCTGGGTAATTATTTAGGTAGAAGTAAGCCAAACCACTAAGAGTGATCACTTTTTAGCATACTACTATTGGTACCATTTTTTCCTTTTTAGGCCTTTCTACGTGTTTCACACTTTCTGTGACATTTACACATTAGTTTTCTTAATTTTTAATTGATAAAATTGATTACAGAAATTTGCTTTAGCCTACCTTGATAATACTGGGTCAATGGATACAGAAGCTGTGGCCAACACACCTCATTTCTGTTACAGTCATACTCTGTAAAGTTGACCTGGAATCTACACAAGGTTTCAGAGGGTTACGACAAACACAACCAGCGAAAAGCATCAAAACTTGCGTCCATTTCCCATGTGCAAATATATTTCTTCTGCTTCCTAACAATGTTAACGAGGTCAGCAACTGGATTACCTTGTCAGGGGGCGGGGTAGCTGTGCAGGTATTTTAATAAACCGGACTGATGCACCGATAGGCAGAAGGTCAGCCTTATCTTCGCAAGTAAGGCCACACTGGTACTGCCAGTTCACCGTGGAGAACCTAGGGGCAAAAGATTTTGCAAGCAACACAGCCGCCATTCATTTCCAATCTACTCGGAGCATCGGGTTATCACGTACTGCATTTTCAGATACAAGGCGTGAGAGGAATAGGAGGAACCCTCAGACACCTATCACCCAGCTGCCGTTACAGCTGCCTGCCAGTCTCGCCCCTTTGCAGCCATCGCGTTTCATACAGGTGCTTTTAAAGGAAACTTGTCTCTTGTTTGTCTCAAACAGTGCAGTAACAGCAGCAGCTAGCCATTTACTGAGGGCGTTCTATGCTATAAGCATACAGCATAAGGTACGTGGGGGGGGGGGAGTAACTAGGAATTAAGCTCAGGGCTTTTCTACCTCAGAGCTACACCCCCAGCCCCATTTTATTTTTTATTTGGAAATAGGGTCTTGCTAAGTTGCTGAGGCTGACCTTGAACCTGTGATCCTCCTGTCTCAGCTTCCCAAGTACTGGGATTACAGGCAGGTCCCACCACACCTGGCTACTAAGGCGCGGTACACATAGCACCTCGTGCACTCCTGAAAGCAGTACTATGAGGTGGCCTTGGGGGTCAGCATCTGTTATACCCGCCTAGCTAGAAACCCCTTTCCTTTCTTGGGATAACTGCACCCCAACGTACCCTTGGGGAACCACCACTCCCCACTCTGAGTCCAGCGGACGCAGAAGGCAGCAGCCTGAGCCTCAGGGGCTGGCCCATACCTGAGCCTAGCCAATCAGAGCTATTACCCTGACCACAGAGACTGAGTCACTAAGGATCACATGGCCCAATCTGAACCAATAAAAGCCTGCCCCGATCTCTTTCCATTGGAGCTGCTAATTGATGTGATGTAGGAATTGCTGGTGTTCATTTTAGCCATCTCCTGAGCTACACTCCTGGACCTTTTTTTTTTTTTTTTTTTATAATTTTGAACCGGTCTCACTGAGTTGCTGAACTGGCCTTGAACCTGAGATCCTCTCGGCTCAGCCCCACAAGTACTGGGATGACAGCGTGCACCAGCGAGCTGGGCTCATCGCTGCCATGTCTTGAGCGGGTCCTCCCTGAGAGTAAGGCCAGTGGAAGGGAGAGGAGCCACGAGATGAAGAAAAAAAGACCTCTGAAGCCGGGCGTGGTGGCGCACGCTTGTAATCCCAGCATTCGGGAGGCTGAAACCGGAGGATCCGGGTTCGAGGCCAGCCTCAGCTACCTAGTGAGGCACTCCGCAACCTAGTGAGACTCGGTTTCAAAATAAAGACTAAAAAATAGGGCTGGGGGTGTAGCTCGGAGGTAGAATGCCCCTGAGTTCAATCCCCAGTACCGCAAAAAAAAAAAAAAAAAAGACCTCTGAGCACACGGGAGCAGGAGCTGGACCCTCCAAAACCAACGGAGTCAGTGCCCTTTTTGCTTCCTGGGACCCTGTCACTTGAAAACGGCGAGAAGCCTAGTACATAAAGGGGTTGTCACCATTTTATAGATGAGGAAACTGCAGCTCCAGGACCCAAAGAAGTCGCCCAAGCTCACACGCAGCTCCTAAGTGGAAGAGTCGTAACTCGGACCAGCCTATCTACTGCAAAGTCTCTGGTGATGTTCTCTGACTAGCGTGTTGAACACATTTATGGACTTCCACTATGGCCAGCACTGAGTTGCCCTTTATTCACCTTTGAATTCCCTAAAATGCCTTGCAGAACCTCTTACACATAGCTTTCTTTTTTTTTTTTTTTTTTTTCCGGTACTGGGGATTGAACTCAGGAGCATTCTACCTCTAAGCTATACCCCAGCCCTATTTTTTTATTCTTTATTTTGAAACCGAGTCTCACTAAGTTGCAGAGGGCCTCACTAGGTAGCTGAGGCTGGCCAGGAACCCGGATCCTCCGGTCTCAGCCTCCCAAATGCTGGGATTACAAGCAGGCACCACCACACCCGACTTACACATAGTTTTTTTTTTTTTTTTTTTTCGGTACTGGGGGTTGAACTCAGGGGCATTCTACCTCTGAGCTACACCCCCAGTCCTATTTTTATTCTTTATTTTGAAACGGGGTCTCACTAAGTTGCGGAGTGCCTCACTAGGTAGCTGAGGCTGGCTGAGAACCCAGATCCTCCGGTCTCAGCCTCCCAAATGCTGGGATGACAAGCGTGCCACCACATCCGACTTACACATAGTTTTGTAAATACTTGTGAGAACAGGTTTCCATTATAAACACGGTTGATACCTAATCTATGTATACATATAAGCATATTGCTAATAATTGCAATCTGTAAAGAAACAATCAGAATCTTCACAGCATTTCCCAGTTCTTTGGGGCGCACTTGACCTTACTGACTCTAAACTCGACTTATCCAAAAAGACCAGACCTTGTCTCCACGCCGAGGATCTGCTGCTGAGTCAGCCCCTCCACCACGCCGGCGTCGGAGAAGAGGATGCGGATGTGGAGCTGAGCAGGAACGTCCAGGCAGAGGCCATCTGCGCTGCTCACGGCCTGGTCTGCGAGTGCATCAGGGACATCGCTGCCTACAGAGATGAGTTACACATTTTTTTTTTTTTTTTTTTTTTTTGCGGTACTGGTGATTGAACTCAGGGGCATTCTACCTCCGAGCTATACCCCCAGCCCTATTTTTTATTCTTTATTTTGAAACAGGGTCTCACTAAGTTGCGGAGTGCCTCACTAGGTAGCTGAGGCTGGCCTCGAACCCGGATCCTCCTGTCTCAGCCTCCCGAATGCTGGGATTACAAGCGTGCGCCACCACGCCCGGCTAAGTTACACATTTTTGAAAGACCAGTTTTGTTTGTTTTGTGGTACCAGCAGGGAGGGGTGGAATCCAGGGGACTTCTACTTCCAAGCTATATCCTCAGCCCTATTTTATTTTTATTTGAAACAGGTCTCATAAGTTGCTGAGAGCCTCTGAGTTGCTGAGGCTGACTTCGAACCTGTGATCCTCCTGTCTCAGCCTCCCAAGTACTGGGATGACAGGCGTGTGCCGCCATGCTTGGTGTGTGCTACCACGCCTGGCGTGAAAGAACAGTTTAATACCACTTATCCTGCAATGTGATGATATAAAAAAGAAGGCTTTCAAGCCGGGCGTGGTGGCGCACGCTTGTAATCCCAGCATTCGGGAGGCTGAGACCAGAGGATCTGGGTTCGAGGCCAGCCTCAGCTACCTAGTGAGGCACTCCGCAACTTAGTGAGACTCCGTTTCAAAATAAAGAATAAAAAATAGGACTGGGAGTGTACTCAGAGGTGGACGCCCCCGAGTTCAATCCCCAGTACCGCAAAAAAAAAAAAAGAAGGCTTTCATCTCTGATAGGCTCCAGTTGTCACTCTGCTAATTGTGATGAGACATACCCAGGTGCTAATTAACCGAATGGTGTCTAAAGCGTTTCCTTGTATGGTGAGTCAGTTGCTGAAACTTTAAAAGTCCCGACCCCCACGGTAAAAGCAGAAATGAATATCATTCCATTTGCAGCCCTCTACTGAAATCCACCATGCCTGGCTCAGTCCCTCCCATTCTGAGGCCCAGCTCCTGGACCGCCTGACCGGCTGCTGGTTCCCGGCTCTCCACCTGCAGGCGGCCACTTGGGAAGACACTGCTTTAGACTGTGAGCTGATCTGACAAGCCCTCCTTTACCATCTACACTCCTGTGAGTTCTGTTACAAATCCACCAGTCGTAGCAGCCAGGTCACACGCGGTCCCTGGCTGTGACCTTCACTTACGGATTATCTCCAGCCAGCCGTCACTCGGGTCATTGTAATCAGCGTTGCCTCTCGATGCAACATGAGTTGCTTGGATTAATGAATCGAGTCTTTCAACAACAGTCTCCCTGCAAGAGAGTAAGATTTGCTCAGCCCACGGGCCAGCAGCTCTTGGCCCGAAGCCCTTTTCCATGAGGGGCCTGGGCAAAAGCCTGCTGAGAACTGGCGTTACAAACTGCTGGGAGCCGGGCGTGGTGGTGCACACTTGTAATCCCAGCATTCGGGAGGCTGAGACCGGAGGATCCGGGTTCGCGGCCAGCCTCAGCTACCTAGTGAGGCACTCTGCAACTTAGTGAGACTCGGTTTCAAAATAAAGAATAAAAAATAGGGCTGGGGGTGTAGCTCAGAGGAAGAAATGCCCCTGAGTTCAATCCCCAGTACCGCAAAAAAAAAAACACAAAAAAAACCCTGCTGGGGCCAGGTGTGGCAGTGTGCACTTCCAATCCCAGTACTTGGGAGACTGAGACAAGAGGATCACAGGTTTGCGGCTAGCCTCAGCAACTTAGCAAGACCCTGTTTCAAAAATAAAAAATGAAGTAAAAAGCTGGGGGTGTAGTTACGAGGTAGATGCCCTCGGGTTCAATTCCCAGTTCTGAACCATGTTCGTAAGACGTGCTCTGGAGATCCACAGCGAATCACAGGACTCGGGAGGTAGCTGGCCACTCAGCAAGTTACCAAGGTTAAATTCATGGGCCAGTGCACTCCAATAGGGAAAGGAATCTAAATATCTAGCTAGATTTTGAATTATAAAGTTCAGTGAAGCCGGGCGTGGTGGCACGGGCGTGTAATCTCAGACTTGGGAGGCTGAGACAGGAGGATGACAGGTTCTAGGCCAGCCTCAGCAACTTGGACCCTGTTTCCAAAAAAAAAAAACCAAAATAAAAAGGCTGGGGGAGTAGCTCAGAGGAAGAATGCCCCAGGGCTCAATCCCCAGTACAAATAAATAAAACAAAATAAATTTTAAAATAACAAAATAAAATAAAAATAAAGTGAAGCGAAGCCACACATGGTTGCACCCACTTCTAGTCCCAGTACTTGGGAGGCTGAGACAGAATTATAGGTTCAAAGCCAGTCTCAGGAACTTAGGTTATCAGCAACTTAACAAGACCTTGTTCTTTTTTTTTTTTTTTTTTTTTTTGCAGTACTGGGGATTGAACTCAGGGGCATTCTACCTCTGGGCTAAACCCCCAGTCCTATTTTTTATTCTTTATTTTGAAACAGGGTCTCACTAAGTTGCAGAGTGCCTCACTAAGTAGCTGAGGCTGGCTGCGTAATTTTATTTTTTTAATTGGTGCATTGTAATCATACATCTTTGTTAGGTACAAGACCCTGTTTCTAAAAAATAAAATAAAATAGGTCTGGGGGTGTAACTCAGAGGTAGAAGGCCCTTGGGTTCAATTCCCAGCACCACACACACACACACACACAATAAAGTTAAACAAAGCCAAACATGTGGTGGCATACACCTGTAATCCCAGTACTTGGGAGACAGAGGTAGGAGGACAGCAAGTTTGGGGGTCAATGCAGTAACTGTACAAGACCCTGGCTCAAAATAAAATAGGGCTGGGCGTGTAGCACAGAGGTAAAATGCTCCTGGGTTCAATCCCCAGTACCAAAAAAAAAAAAGAATCGGTGAAGACTAAGAACTGGAACTCAGCACCGTCCTTTCCGGCGGCGTAACTGGAGGCACAGCGCTGGAGACCTGCAAGAGAGGGCTCAGTGTGGACAAAGGCCTCGAGACCTGAAAAGACGTCCAAGCAGCAGCTGGCGCCTGCCTGAAAGGGTGCGGCGGCTGCATTCTCCAGGGCCAAAAGGAGCCGGACCAATCAGCAGAAGGCGTACAGCAGGGTGTGACTCGCCCATGTCAAGGAACGACGCACCGATGCACGTTCTGGGCACAGCTGAACTCTGCAAACATTTGGCTCGCTGAAAAAAGCCAGGTACAAAAAGCCACATGCGCCGGGCGTGGTGGCGCACGCTTGTAATCCCAGCATTCGGGAGGCTGAGACCGGAGGATCCAGGTTCGAGGCCAGCCTCAGCTACCTAGTGAGGCCCTCTGCAACTTAGTGAGACTTGGTTTCAAAATAAAGAATAAAAAATAGGGCTGGGGGTGTAGCTCGGAGGTAGAATGCCCCTGAGTTCAATCCCCAGTACTGAAAAAAAAAAAAAAAAAAAAAAGCCACATGCTCCAAGATTCCACTTATATAAATTGTCCAGAATCGGCAAAGCCCCAGAGACAGAAAGTAGGTTACTTGTTGCCAGAGGCTGGGAGGAGGAGGAAATAGTCGGCAGTGACTATTTAAGTGGGCACAGGTTTCCTTTTGTGGTAATGAAAATATTTTGGAACTAGACAGACACAACTGTAGGAATACAGTAAATGCCCACTGAACTGTTCACCATAAAATGATTAGGTGGCCGGGCATGGTGGCATACACCTGTAATCTCAGTATTTAGGAGGCTGAGACAGGAGGATCACAGGTTGGAGGCCAGCCTTAGCAACTTAGGGAGGCCTTCAGCAACTTAGTAAGACCGTTTCAAAACTGAAAATAAGTCAGGCATGGTGGCGTACACTTGTTACTCCCAGTACCTGGGAAACTGAGACAGGAGGATTGCAGGTTCGCAGCCAGCCTTAGCTACTTAGTGAAGCCCTCGGCAACTTAGCGAGACCCTGTTTCAAAATAAAGAACGAAAAAACTAGGGCTGGGGGTGTAGCTCAGAGGTAGAATGCCCCTGGGTTCAATCCCCAGTACCACAAAATAAATAAATAAATGAATAAATAAATAAATAAGACAACAACTTAATGAGACTGTTTCAAAATAAAAAAGGGGCTGGGGATAGAATGCTCCTGGGTTCAATCTCTAATACAAAAAATAATAATAATTATACAAATTTCATCTCAAACTTAAAGAATGCTGGGCATGATAGTGCATGCTTATGCCTATAGTCCAGATTCTTGGGAGGCTGAACCAGGAGGATCGCAGGTTTGAGGACAGCCTCAGCAAGTAGTGAGACTCTCATCAACCTAGGGAGACCCTGCTTCAAAATAAAAATAAAATAGGGCAGGGGTATAATTCAGAAGTAGAATGCCCCTGGGCTCAACCCCCAGTACCACACACACACACACACACACACACACACACACGTATTTTATACGTCTGGGGTTGTAGCTCAGTAGTAAGAGTGCTTACCTAGTATGCACACGTATTGGATTCAATCCCCAGTACTGAAATATACAGATATATACATTTGTGTGTGTGCGTGTGTGTGCGTGTGTACCTCTCCACACATAAGCTTTCCAAAACTACCCATACAATTAAGTGGAAAGTTCTCTATACACTATATACCTCAGGGCTTAAGTGGTCTTTAAAGTTAATTACACCAATTATACCTGGCTCTGATCTTTTTATATGGTTCTGAGTACAAGATTCAAACGACTTACACAACCTTCAGCAGAGAGCTTTGCCTAAATATGGATGAAGTAGGTTTTGTTCCAAGAAAAGGCTCTTTCTTTTCCTTTATATCCATGTTTGAATGAACTTTGCAGTGCAAGTGTATATTTATTCTTTTTCTTTTCTTTTCTTTTCTTTTTTTTTTGGTGTTACTAGGGATTGAACCTAGGGGCATTCTGCCTCTGAGCTACACCCCTAGCCCTATTTTAGTTTCAATTTTTGCAACAGAGTCTTGCTAAGTTGCTGAGGGTCTGGCTAAATTGCTGAGGCTACAATCCTCCTGTCTCTGCCTCCCAAGTGTTGGGATTACAGGTGTGCACCACCACACCTGGCTTATTTATTCTTTTTTCACTATCGCTGTTACCTAAATTTTAATTCATTCTAATCTTTCACAACCATGTTTTCAGTGTAATGTTTTAGTTTTAAGCAAACCTTTTGAAATGCAGATAAACTCGTCACTGAGACTCACCGGAGTTGAGTACAGTTTTCTTTCATTCCAACCTCTAGCAGGCACCCGGAGAGAACATTTTCTCCAAACAAAATGGGCCTCAACGTTGCTGATGAGCACAAACCCCTTCCAGCTGGGAAAGAAAACAATTCTCTTCTTACTGTTTTTGCTAAGAAAAAGTAAAGTTCAGCCGGTGTGGTGGCCCACGCTTGTAATCCCAGTACTTGGGAGGTTGAGGCAGGAGGATTGGCAGTTCCAGGCCAGCCTGGGCAATTTAATGAGGCCCTTTGCAACTTAGTGAGACTTTGTTTCAAAATAAAAAGTAAAATCTTGCTGGGGGCATGTAGCTCAGAGGTAGAATGCCCCAGGGTTCCATCCCCAGTACTACACACAAAAGAAAGTGAAAATCTGTTTCAAAGTTTTTCCTGGAAAATAATAAGTAGACATAAAGTTTCCAGGTTTCAAAACTAGGATTAGTGTTGCTCTAATTCTCTCAAAGGGGAACAAAGGCACCTTTCTGTATGGGTTTTCCTGGACGGTGATCCATGGTGTGTTCTGAACACCATCACCCCGTGAAGGCACAGCATAGGGAGTCACCACCGACACACGGATTTGCCCATACTGTGGAGGGAAGCTGCTCTCAGGGCTCCGCTGAGCACCTTCTTGGGCTCTGGGAAATGACCAGGGGCCCTCACACCAGTCTCACATTTAAACCCCTTTAAGAATAACCACGGGGCAGGGGGGCACCAAGTGCTGGGTGCATGTACGTCAGTGTCAACTTGATTTACATTATGATGTGAGACGATAATGCACCAATAAAAGCATATTAAAAAAAATAGCCAGCACATCAGGTACAAACATTAAGAGTCATTTTTAAAAGGGCACAAAGCCAGGCAAGGTGGCGCACACTTGTAATTCTAGTACTTGGGGGGCAGAGGCAGGAGGATTGCAGGTTGGAGACCAGCACCAGCAACCTAGCAAGGCGTGGTTTCAAAACAAAAAAATGAATGAAAAGGGCCAGGGTCTGAGCGTGGTGGCACACGCCTGTAATCCCAGTACTTGGGAGGCTGAGACAGGAGGATCACAGGTCTGAGGACATCTTCAGCAAGCAGTGAGACTCTCATCAACCTAGCAAGACCCTGTTTCCAAACAGGAATAAAATCGGGCTGGGAGTATAGCTCAAAGATAAAATGCCTCTGGGTTCAACCCCCAGTGTCACAAAAAAACAAAGGGGGGGGATAGGGGTATAGCTCAGAGGTAGAATGCCCCTGAGTTCAATCCCCCATATCAAAAACAAAACCACAGAAACATAAAAAACAGCCTCTGCTTCTTCCCCACCAAATAAACCACTGGGCTTGAAAGTAATTTATTACTTAATTCAAAACATGTAAATATTTCTTTTTTGGTACTGGGGATGAAAGCAGGAGCATTCTACCTCTGAGCTACTCCCCCAGCCCTTTTTAAATATTTTTTAATTTAAAAACAGGGTTTCAAGCCAGGCGTGGTGGCGCATGCTTGTAATCTCAGCATTCGGGAGGCTGAGACCTGAGGATCCGGGTTCGCGGCCAGCCTCAGCTACCTAGTGAGGCACGCCGCAACTTAGTGAGACTCAGTTTCAAAATAAAGAATAACAAATAGGGCTGGGGGTATAGCTCGGAGGTAGAATGCCCCTGGGTTCAATCCCCAGTACCGCAAAAACAAAAAAAAAAAACAGGGTTTCGCTAAATTGCCCAGGCTGGCCTCAAACCTGGGATTCTGCTGCCTAGGCCTCCCAAGTACTGGGATTACAGGCATGCGCCACCACGCCCGGCTGTGAAAATATTTCTAACTCTAATTTATCAGGAGGCTAAACATAATGGCCAAACCGGTTTACCTGGCTGCCAAAGGTGTAAAGTTGTAACGTTATTCATCCCGTTGATATTGAAGGCTCCGACAGGCTTGCCGAGTTGGTAACCTAGACAACAGCATGAATGAGAATTAGCATCCTCCCTCCAGAAGTTATTCTAGCATCACAAGGCTATGTGCAACGGGAGACTATGACAGGCAAAGCTTCCCACGGGCCCTGGCGCCGGGCTTGGGGGCGCACGCCTGTGACCCCAGTACTTGGGAGTCAGATTACAGGCTCGAAGACAGCCTCAGCAATGTAGTGAGACGCTGTTTCAAAATAAAATATAAAATAGAGCTAAGGGTATATAGCTCAGAGGCAGAATGCCCCTGGGTTCGATTCCCAGTACCAAAAATAAATTAATGGATGAAATGAAATCCCCTTGAGAGAGGCTGTCACCTTCACTTGTTTTGGTTTTGGTTTTGATGCTGCAGATTGAACCCACAGGCATTCTATCTCCGAGCTACATCCCTAGTCCCATTTTATTTTATTATTTATTTTTGCGGTACTGGGGATTGAATCCAGGGGGGCATTCTACCTCTGAGCTACACCCCCAGCCCTATTTTTTATTCTTTATTTTGAAACAAGGTCTCGCTAAGTTGCGGAGTGCCTCACTATGTAGCTGAGGCTGGCCTCGAACCTGCGATCCTCCTGTCTCAGCCTCCCAACTACTGGGATTACAAGTGTGCGCCACCATGCCCGGGTCCATTTTATTTTTCATTTTGAAACAGGATCTCTCTAAATTGCTGAGACTGACCTCAAGCCTCTAATCCTCCTGTCTCGGCCTCCCAAGTACTGGGATTGCAGGTGTGTGCTACGGTGCTCAGCTGGGTTTTTGGTTTCGTTCTCAACAGATACGGACATCATGTGATTTTTAATACGTTTTGGGAATAAAATGTGCAAAGTCAAAAGCAGGCCCAGGTCCGTCTTGTATCTCACAGGACTCCCACGCCGCTGAGCAGGCCCTTTAATGAAAACTTGCCGAAGGATCAACACTGCTTATCTCAGGGCTTGGATGAGAAACCTGATCCAAAGTGGCGGGCAGCCGGGCGTGGTGGTGCACGCTTGTAATCCCAGCATTCGGGAGGCTGAGACTGGAGGATCCGGGTTCGCGGCCAGCCTCAGCTACCTAGTGAGGCCCTCCGAAACTTAGTGAGACCCTGTTTCAAAATAAAGAATAAAATATAGGGCTGGGGGTATAGCTCGGAGGTAGAATGCCCCTGAGTTCAATCCCTAGTACCGCAAAAAAAAAAAAAAAAAAAAAAAAAAAAAAAAAGCTGCAGACAGCACAACATTTTATCTCTAAAATCTCTATCCTGCCAGGCACAGGAGCACACGCCTGTAATCCCAGGACTTGGGAGGCTGAGAAAAGATCTCAGGTTCAAGGCCAGCCTCAGCTATCTAGTGAAGCACTCCGCAACTTAGTGAGACTCGGTTTCAAAATAAGGGATAAAAAATAGGGCTGGGGGTATAGCTTGGAGGTAGAATGTCCCTGAGTTCAATCCCCAGTACCACAAAAAAAATAAATAAATAAAATAAGACCAGTAGCAAGCTGAGAGTGGTGGTGCACACCTATCATCCCAGTACTTGGGAGGCTGAGACAGGAGGATCGCAGGTTTCAGGACAGCCTCAGCAAATAGTGAGACTCCCATTAACCTAGTGAGACCCTGTTTCAAAATAAAAACGAATTAGGGCTGGGGGTGAACTCAGATGTAGAATGCCCCTGGGTTCGATCCCTAGTACCACAAAAAAATAAAATAAAATAGGAGCCAGGCATGGTGGTACACGCTTATAATCCCAGCATTCGGGAGGCTGAGACCGGAGGATCTGGGTTCAAGGCCAGCCTCAGCTACTTAGTGAGGCACTCCACAACTTAGTGAGACCCTGTTTCAAAATAAAGAATAAAAAATAGGGCTGGGGGTATAGTTCAGAGGCGGAATTCCCCTGAGTTCAATCCCCAGTGCCGCAAAAAAAAATTTTAAAAAATAAAATAAAATAGGGCTGGGGTGTAGCCTGGAGGTAGAATGCCCCTGGTTCAATCCCCAGTACTGCAAAACCAACCAACCAGCAGCTAAAGAGAAAGAATTTGCACATACAACAACTTGTAACTATAAAGGACACTTCAGGTAAAAAAAAGAAAAAAAATTCAGCTGCTATCAGAAAAAGAATCGAATGTAACAAAAGAGCACAGAAGCAGACAGCAGAAGGGGAGTTTCTATAACCACAGACTAGCGTAGCAGCATGGCACAAAATCTGTGTGCAGGACCGTGCCTGTCACCCAGACTCCCCGTTACCTGGATTTCCAGATGTCTCCGTCTCATTCCCACTGTTATGGCTTAAGAACTTGACGGTGAACCTCTGTGTCATTATCCCTAGGGATAAATCAGAATAAAGATATGAGATGCACAGCGGCCCTGGACGAGGAAATGATCTCCCGCAGTGTTATTTTCTTTATTTTATTTTATTTTTATTTTTATTCTTTTTGCGGTACTGGGGATTGAACCCAGGGGCATTCCACCTCCGAGCTATACCCCCAGCCCTATTTTTTTATTCTTTATTTGGAAACAGGGTCTCACTAAGTTGCAGAGGGCCTCACTAAGTAGCTGAGGCTGGCTGTGAACCCGGATCCTCCGGTCTCAGCCTCCCAAGTACTGGGATTACAAGCGTGCGCCACCACGCCCGGCTCTTTTCTTTATCTTAAAAAATGAATTTTGATGTGCAAAATAAGGATACTCTTGGTTAACTCATGAGCACACGTTAAGTAGCAGATCCCACTTCTTTTTTTTTTTTTTTTCGGTACTGGGGATTGAACTCAGGGCCGTTCTACCTCCGAGCTATACCCCCAGCCCTATTTTTTTTTTTTTTTTTTTTTTTGCTGTACTGGGGATGAACTCAGGGGCATTCTACCTCCGAGCTATACCCCCAGCCCTATTTTTTATTCTTTATTTTGAAACCGAGTCTCACTAAGTTGTGGAGTGCCTCACTAGGTAGCTGAGGCTGGCCTTGAACCCGGATCCTCCGGTCTCAGCCTCCCAAATGCTGGGATTACAAGCGTGCGCCACCACGCCCGGCTCCCCAGCCCTATTTTTTATTCTTTATTTTGAAACCGGGTCTCACTAAGTTGCGGAGGTCCTCACTAAGCAGCTGGGATTGGCCGCGAACCCGGATCCTCCAGTCTCAGCCTCCCAAATGGTGCCCACTTCATCTTATGTGTTATAATTATGAGAATCCTAGCCAGGCGTGATGACACACACTTGTCGTCCTAGTGCTTGGGAGGCCGAGACAGGAGGATCTCAGGTTCACAGCCAGCCTCAGCAGTTCAGTGAGACTGTTTCAAAATAAAACAGGGCTGGGAGTGTAGCTTAGAGGTAGACCACCACAGTACTACAGAAGGACGGAGTTTTAGCTCAGAGGGAGAGTACTCCTGGAATCAATCTCTAGTACCAAAATAATTACAATAATAAAAAGAAGAAGGAGGAAAAAGGAGGAGGAGGAGGAAAATTATCTTGAAGAAAAGAAAACATGCTTTAGCCGAGTGTGGTGGCGCATGCTTGTAATCCCAGCATTTGGGAGGCTGAGACCGGAGGATCCGGGTTCGTGGTCAGCCTTAGCTGCTTTGTGAGGCTCTCTGCAACTTAGTGAGACCCTGTTTCGAAATAAAGAATAAAAAATAGGGCTGGGGGTATAGCTCGGAGGTTAACATGTCCCTGGGTTCAATCCCCAGTGCCACACAAAAAAAAGAAAACATGCCTTAAACTGAAAGCATTCTAGCCGGGCGTGGTGGCGCACGCTTGTAATCCCAGCATTCGGGAGGCTGAGACCGGAGGATCCGGGTTCTCGGCCAGCCTCAGCTACCTAGTGAGGAACTCCGCAACTTAGTGAGACTTGGTTTCAAAATAAAGAACAAAAAATAGGGCTGGGGGTATAGCTCGGAGGTAGAATGCCCCTGAGTTCAATCCCCAGTACCGCAAAAAAAAAAAAAAAAAAAAAACTGAAAGCATTCTCACACCCTCCTCTCCTCAAAGTTACCTTTCTGCTGGGCACTGATTTCCGCCCTGACGATTCTGACATTTATCTCGCTGATGGTATTGTTATTCCACCTGATGATGTAATGCTCCTCCACATTCACGATCCTGGGGGCCAGTCCAGGGCTTAACAGCACTCCTGCCGACACAAGGACACTCCCGTCAATCCGAGCCCCTCCCCCGCTGGTCTCTGGCTCCCCAGCACACACTCATCTCTCGATCCAGGGAGCCTCCCGGCCCCCACTCAGGGGCAGCAGCCTCCTCTATCCTGTCGCATCACCCTGGGACGTCTGTCCCTTTCCTTTTACTCCTGTACCACAGCACCCAGCTGATTGAATGACTCCACACATTCGGTGAAGTGAAAGATCACGGGACGCCTCCTCCAGGAGCCGGGGCCTGGCGTCAAGTTTTCTACCATATTGTAGGAACTCTTCTAAAACACTGATAAAGTAAGGAATGAACTGAAGAATTACAACACACCAAAGAGGGACACAAGCCGGGCTTGGTGGCGCACGCCTGTAATCCCAGTACTTGGGAGACTGAGGCAGGAGGATCGTAGGTTCAAGACCAGCCTCTGCAACTTATCCAGGCTCTCAGCAACTTAGTGGGACCTTGTTTCAAAATAAAGAATAAAAAATAGGGCTGGGGGTGTAGCACAGAGGTGAACATGCCCATGGGTTCAATCCCCAGTACCTAAAAAAAAAAAAAAAAAAAGAAAAGAAAAAGAAAAGAAAGCAAGAAATGAAAATACTGGGTACTAAAGAATTCTTTAACCACCTGACAGACAAACACTTAAGAAAAAGGCTCATGAAGCTGGGCCTGGTGGCACTATGCCTTTAATCCCAGTACTTGGGAGGCTGAGACAGGAGGATCACAGGTTTGAGGCCAGCCTCAGCAATACAGCAAGTCCCTGAACAACTTATTGAGTCCCTGTTTCCACATAAAAAATAAAAAGGGCTGGGGGTGTAGCTCAGAGGTAGAATGCCCCTAGGTTCAATTCCCAGTGCCACAAGAAAAGAAAAGAGGAGAGGAGAGGGGGGAGGAGAGGAGAGCAGGAAAGGTGACCAAGGGAACGGAGACCTGCAAGGGGGCTGCCACTGCCCGGTGCCGGCCTGTGGGGCGCAGGCTGGAGGCCGCAGGAGAACACGCTGACGCATGCCCGGTGAAGCCAGGGGCACATGAAATGCTCCCGGGACCTCTTCCTACTCTGGGGAGCCTCCCTACATTCTTAATAAAAGTTATTTTATCTGGAGCCATATAACGCTTGTAAGAAATGGCATATATGTTTCCATAGGAATGACGTCGAAGTACACCACGGAAATACCTGTGTTGGTGATGAACTTGGAAAGGTCAGCCGTCTCCTCATAGGTCACGGTCGGTGTAACTACGCCTAAGAGAAGACATTACTTAACTTCCATACGTTTACTTAAATAACGTTATGTCCACATATGAAGGTATATCGGAACAATAACGAATGAACTAATAATAATAATAATAATAATAATGATAATAATGTATACTGGTATATACCCATCTCACGTGTGTCTGGCGGGAGGAATGGGGACCAGGGCAGGATATGGAGGGAAACACACCAGGGGACGCGTGCGTGTCGAAATATGTCACTGTGCATCTCAGTATGATGTATGATTACAATGCGCCAATAAAAGTATATTTTAAAAAAGCTTTCCAAGGCCGGGCATGGTGGTGTACGCTTGTAATCCCTGCATTTGGGAGGCTGAGACCAGAGGATCCGGGTTCGAGGCCAGCCTCAGCTACCTAGTGAGGCACTCTGCAACTTAGTGAGACCCTGTTTCAAAATAAAGAATAAAAAATAGGGCTGGGAGTGTAGCTCAGCAGTAGAATGCCCCTGAGTTCAATCCTCAGTACCGCAAAAAATTAAAAAAAAAAAAAAAAAAAAGCTTTCCAGGCGTGGTGGCGCATGCCTATAATCCCAGCACTTGGGAGGCTGAGACGGGAGGATCACAGGCTTGAAGCCAGCCTCAGCAATTTAGTGAGATCATATTTCAAAATAAAATAGGGCCAAGGAGCCGGGCGTGGTGGGGCACGCTTGTAATCCCAGCATTCGGGAGCCTGAGACCGGAGGATCCGGGTTTGCGGCCAGCCTCAGCTACCTAGCGAGGCACTCCGCAACTTAGTGAGACTCCATTTCAAAATAAAGAATAAAAAAATAGGGCTGGGAGTATAGCTCGGAGGTAGAATGCCTCTGAGTTCAATCCCCAGTACCGCAAAAAAATAAATAAAATAGGGCCAGGGTATAGGCCAGAGGTAGAATGCCCCTGAATTGAATCCCCAGTACCTAAAGTAAATACATAAATAAAGTTTATCAAGCCAGGCATGGTGGCACATACTTCTAATCCTAGTACTTGGGAGGCTGAGACAGGAGGAGCTCACGTTTGCAGCCAGCCCTCAGCAATTTAGTGAGGCCCTCTGCAACTTAGTGAGATCCCGTTTCAAAATAAAAATTAGAGCTGGGGTATAGCTCGGAGGTAGAATGCCCTAGGTTCAATCCCCAGTACCGAAAAAAAAAAAAAAAAAACTGGGGCTGGGGTACAGCTTAGCGGTAGAATGCGTGCCTGGCATGAATGAGATCCTGGATTCAATCCCCAGAACCAAAATTAAAGAATAAATAAAAACTAATATGCACTATGCTGTCTTATGGAATTGAATTTTTTCCAAAGAAAAGTACCACCCTCAATTGACAGCAGAAATATAATTTTAAGCTGGGTGTGGTGGTGCACGCCTGTAATCTCAGTTCTTGGGAGGCTGAGAGAGGAGGATTGCAGGTTTGAAGCCAGTTGCAGCAAATTAGTGAGGCTGTCAGAAACTTAGTGAGAACCTGTTTCCAAATAAAAAATAAAATAGGGCTGGGGTATAGCACAGAGGTTGAATGCCCTTGAATTCCATCCCCAGCACCAAAACAGATAGAGAGATAGACAGACAGACAAACAGACAGATATGCATCATTTTAAGCTGATCTCCTGGAAGTGTGTATTCTCAGGAGATCATAGTTTATCTTAACACTCGAGCCTACAAAGAAATGGAACATACCTCCAATGGCACTGTTCTTGATCTTGGAATTGATAATGCCATTTTGTTCTTGGTATACTTCCAAATTAGTAGTGCATTTAATATCGAAGTTCTGAAGGAAGGCCACTGGGGCATTCTGCAGACACTGCCCCGCCAGGGACACCTGGGGGTGGGGACAAAAGAAGCAGTTTTATGGCCTTTTTCTTCTTTCTTTCTTTCTTTTTTTTTTTTTTTTTTTTTTTTTTTTTTTTTTTTTTTTTTTTTTTTTTTTTTTTTTTTTTTTTTTTTTTTTTTTTTTTTGTGGTACTGGGGATTGAACCCAGGGGGATTCTACCTCTGAGCTACACTCCAACTCTACTTTTATTCTTTATTTTGAACCAGGGTCTCACTAAGTTGCAGAGGGCCTCACTAAGTAGCTGAGGCTGGCCGCCAACCCGGATCCTCCAGTCTGAGCCTCCCAAATGCTGGGATTACAAGCGAGTGCACCACCACGCCCAGCCCCGCTCCGTTTACTTTTTTTTTTTTTGCGGTACTGGGGATTGAACTCAGGGGCAATCTACCTCCAAGCTACACCCCCAGCCCTATTTTTTATTCTTTATTTTGAACCAGGGTCTCACTAAGTTGCGGAGTGCCTCACTAGGTAGCTGAGGCTGGCCGCGAACCCGGATCCTCCGGTGTCAGCCTCCCGAATGCTGGGATTACAAGCGTGCGCCACCACGCCTGGCTCCGTTTACTTTTGACATTATAGTCAACTTCGTTTTATCTTCCTAATCCTAACTAGATTTTTCAGGGGGTGCTGAGGGCCCTACTCATGCTAAATACCTGCTCCACACTGAGCTACACCCCAAGCCCCTAGATTATTTTAACACCATAAAAAAGGACTCATGTGAACAATAAAGAGAAGTGGTCTAGGATTCCATGTTTTCTTCCCACAAGTATTTTTTCCTAGTAATTTTAAATTTAAAAAATTAAGATTTCAGCCGGGTGTGGTGGCGCACGCTTGTAATCCCAGCATTCGGGAGGCTGAGACCGGAGAATCCAGGTTCGCGGCCAGCCTCAGCTACCTAGTGAGGCACTCCGCAACTCAGTGAGACTCTGTTTCAAAATAAAGAATAAAAAGTTGGCTGGGGGTATAGCTCAAAGATAGAATGCCTCTGAGTTCAATCCCCAGGACCGCAAAAAAAAAAAAAAAAAAAAAAAAAATTAAGATTTCATATGAACCTTTATAACCTTAAAATATTTTTCAAATTTCTGAAATGTTATATAAAATGATATACTTATGGCTCATTAGAAACTGACCATTTATGCTGGGTGTGGTAGTGCATGCTTGTCATCCCAGGACGAGGGAGGCTGAGACCAGAGGATCCGTGTTCGAGGCCAGCCTCAGCTACTTAATGAGGCCCTCCTCAACTTAGTGAGACCCTGTTTCCAAATAAAGAATAAAAAATAGAACTGGAGATGTAGCTCAGAGGTAGAATGCCTCTGGGTTCAATCCCCAGTACCACAAAAAAGAAAAAAAAAACTGGCCATTTAGCTAACAAAATGCAGAATAATCATGCCTTCTGTGGAAATGTATAGACAAAGTTTTGGTTTTATTTTATAAGTTCACTCTGAGATTTAGCAAAGATAGTGATTATTTGTTTGTAATCCGAAGACCCAGGAAAATCTACAGGAGAAAAATAAGCAAAGTAAGGAAAGGTTTTTAAGAGCAATTAGCTAAAATGACAACAGGACGGGGACAATAAAAGAGTCTGGCACATTAAAACTGAAATCATTCCAGCTAGACCACTCCTGGGGAATCTTTCCCAAGGGACTAAAATCAGAATATTATAGTGATACATCAAATCTATGTTTATAGCAGCACAATTCACAATAGCCAAGTTATGGAACCAGCCTAGGTGTCCATCAACAGATGAATGGATTATAAAATTATGAGATAGACACAGAATGGAATTCCAGTCAGCAATCAAGAAGAACAAAATTGTATCATTTGCAGGAAAATGGATGGACCTGGAGAAAATGACGCTAAGTGAGACCAGCCAGTCACAGAAAGTGTGTTTTCTCTCATATGCAGAGGCTAGGGAGTAGTGGGGATACCAGAGGGAGAAGCTAGGGAGTAGTGGGGTGCCAGAGGGATGTCAGATAACGGAGGAGAAACCCCAGGGGAGCCAGGGAGGGGGTCCCGGGGAAGGGGAGCGGGGAGGGAGATCAGTGAAGGAATCATGTTCATTGACATTGTATACCTATGTGAGGATGCCAATGTTAATCTCAATGCCGTGTATGGGGGGGGGGGGATGGAAAGGGAGCCCGGGAAAGCCCGCCAAGTGCTGTGTGCATGGGCATCACTGTCAACACGATTTACATTATGGTGTGAGACTATAATGCGCCAATAAAAGGATATTTAAAAAAAAAATGAAATCATTACCTGCGGGACAGTGAAGTAGGTCTTCTCTACGGTCATAATTGGATCTCCTTGCTTGTAACCAAAGTCCGAGAAATCCCTGGGGTCAGTATGCAGGTAGACTTCAAGGGCAGGGTCGTGCCTGGAGGAACTGCAAGTTCAGAAAAAAGAGGATCTCTAAGACCTCCAGCTATCATCTGCTAAAAACATTCTTCCTTTGATTTCCTTTACCTCTGTGTGTGTGTGTGTGTGTGTGTGTGTGTGTGTGTGTGTGTGTGTGTAGCACTGAGGATTGAACCCAAGGGCTTCTACCTCTGAGTTACACTCCTAGCTTGATTTTATTTCTTATTTGGAAACAGGGCCTCACTAAGTTGCAGAGGGCCTCGCTAAATTGTCTAGGCTGGCTTCTAACCTGCAATCCTCCTGTCTCAGCCTCCCAAGTACTAGAATTACAAGCATGTGCCACCACGTCTGGCTTTTGTGTGTGTGTGTGTGTGTGTGTGTGTGTGTGTGTGTGTGTGCGTGTGTGTGGTACTGGGGATTGAACACAGGGGCATTCTACTTCCAAGCTATATCCCCAGCCCTATTTTTTATTCTTTATTTTGAAACAGGGTCTCACTAAGTTGCTGAGGCTGGCCACAAACCCGGATCCTTCAGTCTCAGCCTCCCAAATGCTGGGATTACAAGCGTGCACCCCCACACCTGGCTTATTTTTTTATTTTGAAACAGGGTCTGGCTAAGTGCTGAGGCTGGCTTCAAAACTGCAATCCTCCTGTCTCAGCCTCCCAAGTACTAGGATTACAGGTGTGTGCCACCGCACTCGGCAAGGCCCGATTCTTTCAAACACAAAAATGACCTTGCAACCTAAAAACTAGAAATCAAATCATTTTAAGACACTGACGGAGCTAAGGGCTTCCTAGACTCGGCCTCCCTGCTCCAGCTCTGGCACTTACATGGCTCCGTGATAGAAGTAGCCGAGGAAGGGCGAGTTGGCGAGGGAGGACTGCACACACAGAAAGGGGAACCAGGCGGGGGCCCGGCGGTGCGGCGTCCCAGCGGTACAGAGCTGGTCAAACGGAGGGTTCACGTCTCCTCCAAAAACACCCGGGAAGCAGGAGAGTCTGAACAGCTGTCTCAGCTCAGGCGAGCAGTCCTTGGCGGAGACATGGGAAGCAATTAGAAAACCTAGAAGACCGGGCCTCCACTGTGACCGCAGCCCGCCCCGTCCCCCCAGCTCTTGGTTTTTTGTTTTGTTTTTGATTTTTTTTACCGGGGATTGAATGCAGGAGCATTCTGCCTCCAACCTACACTCCCAGGCCTAGTTTATTGTTTTTGTTTTGGAAACAGGGTCTTGCTAGGTTGCTGAGAGTCTGGCTACATTGCTGAGGCTGGCCTCAAATCCGAGTTCCTCCTGTCTCAGCCTCCCAAGTATTGGGATAACAGGCGTGCACCACCACGTCCAGCTGTAAACTGACTATTTAAGTTAAAGGCACCTGAAAAACAGCAGGTGCAAAAAAAAAAAAAATCCTTCTGGCCGGGCGTGGTGGCACACGCTTATAATCCCAGCATTCGGGAGGCTGAGACCGGAGGATCCGGGTTCTTGGCCAGCCTCAGCTACCTAGTGAGGCACTCCGCAACTTAGTGAGACTCGGTTTCAAAGTAAAGAATAAAAATATAGGACTGGGGGTGTAGCTCGGAGGTAGAATGCTCCTGAGTTCAATCCCCAGTACCGCAAAAAAAAAAAAAATCCTTCTGGTTGGGCGTGGTGGTGCACACCTGTAATCCCAGTACTTGGGAGGCCGAGACAGGAGGATTGCAGACTCAAGGCCAGTGTGTGGTAACTTAACAAGACCCTGTTTCAAAAATAAGAAGGTCTAGGGTGCAGCTCAGAGGTAGAACACCCCTGAGTTCAATCCCCAGGAAACGTCGGTATCCCCACGCACTCCCAGGTAGCCTAACCCTTGTGCCCAATGATCAGAAAGATCGTACCTGGTCACAGCAACATCGGACGTCACAGGCGCCAGCCGTTAAATTGCAAGGACAGGGACCAAGTGGCTGATACACCTGGTTAGGAATGACAGTGGCGTTCTCTGGAAAGCACACGCAACAGAAAGAATCCGCAATGAAGCATCTGACAGAGCACTGCTGCTTTTGGTTTTTGTGGCACTGGGGACTGAAGGCAGGGACATTCTCCCTCTCAGCAATGCCCCCAGCCCTATTTTACTTTTATTCTTTATTTTGAAAAAGGATCTTGCTAGGTGATGACTGTCTCACTACTTGCTGTGGCTGTCCTCAAAACTGCGATCCTCCTGCCTCAGGCTCCGGAAGACTGGGATTACAGGCCTGTACCACACACCCAGCTCCATTTTCCCCTTTGAAGAAGGCATGTGTTGTGTGAAGTTTTAGCCTCCAATCACAGGACCCAGAGGCCGGGATGCTTCTAGCTTCTGTACAACCACTTGTCAGATAAATGCCAACATGTATCACTGTCAGTCTGCAGAATTTTACTTATGTCCTAGGATTTGGGACATGTTAGAAAACTACATAGCAATTAGGTATATAAACTCTAGCTAAGAGTTAACTTTAAGTCAGGTGTGCTGGCACATGCCTGTAATTCCAGTAGTTGGGAGGCTGAGACAGGTTTGTAGTAGCCAAACTCAGCAACTTAGGGAGGCCCTCACAACTTAGTGACACCTTGTTTCAAAATAGGAAAATAGGGCTAGGGGTATAGCTCAGAGGCAGAATGTGCCTGGGTTCAATTCCCAGTACTACAAAACATAGATAGACAGATAGATAGATAGATAGATAGATAGATAGATAGATAGATAGAAGTGAGGAAGGGAGAGAAGGAGGGAGGGAGAAAAGGAGGGAGGGAGAAAAGGAGGGAGGGAGAGTTTAGCTTAGAGGTTAAAAAACAGTTAAATTTGCCAGGCATAGTGGCACATGCTTGTAATCCTAGTACTTAGGAGGCTGAGACAGGAGGATCGCAGGTTCAAAGACAGTCTCCGCAAGTAGTAAGACTCTCATCAACCTAGCGAGATCCTGTTTCCCTATAAAAATAAAATAGGGCTGAGGGTATACCTTGGAAGTCGAATGCCCCAGGATTCCGTCCCCACTGCCACACACAAACACACTAACACAAACACACACACACACTTAACTTTAACAACATGATAGAAGCACGGGAGGAAGAACTAATTGCATACTCTAAGTTACGACACAGTAGAACCCTCGTGCATCAGCGGTTTGGAGAGCCACAGAACAGACCGTGTTCACGGCGGGAGGTCTCGCCCTGGGCGTGATCCAGCCGCGTGACAGCGCAGCGTGTCAGGAGAGGGTTTACTGTGTGTCATGTAGAGATGTCTGGGCATCTGTCTACATGCTCGCCGCCTCCGTCGCTGCTATTTGCTCCACGCACCTCCCGTCTCTTCCTCCATCCTGCTTCTCGTCTGGATCTCTGTCTGACTGACTGTAAACGTTTTCACACCTTCATGGGGTCAGTGTGGACACGTCGTAAATACCAACAGACAAAGACTAAACTTCCTAGGTCTGGCTATTCATACACAGGCGTTCCAAACTGTTACCTAAATAGAAGCCAGGTGTGGTGGCACATGCCTGTAATCCCAGGACTTGGGATGCTCAGACAGGAGAATCACAAGTTCGAGGCCAGCCTTAGCAATTTAGTGAGGCTGTCAGCAACTTAGCAAAATATCTAAATATACAAGTGTGTGTGTGTGTGTGTGTGTGTGTGTGTTTTATACTGGGAAATGAACCCAAGGGCATTCTACATCCAAGCTACACCCCCCAGCCCAATTTTATTATTTTATTTTGAAACAGGGTCTAAGTTGCTGAGGATGGTCACGAATCTGTGATCCTCCTGCCTCAGCCTCCCAAGTACTGGGATTACAGGCGTGCACCACCACGCCCAGCTTCTCAAGCACATTTTCTAAAGGGAAGAGAAAAATCAGTGCTCAGAATGATATAGCTACCGTGAATGCTTCCTATACATCTGTGTGTGTGTGTGTGTGTGTGTGTGTGTGTGTGTGTGTGTGAATGGAGATTAAACCCAGAGGCAGTCTACCTCTGAGCTACATCCCCAACACTATTTTATTTTTTTTTTATTTCAAAACAGGATCTCACTAAGCTGCTGAAGGTATAAGTTGTTAAAACTGGCCTCAAAATTACGATCTCCCTGTTTCAGCCTCCCAGGTATTGAGATTACAAGCATTCACCACCATGCCCGGCTCTCTATATTTTTCTAACGAAGTAAACATATGCTTCTAAAAGCATGAATTAGTAGGCTGATTCTTTTTTTTTTTTTTTTTTTTTTTTTTTGCGGTACTGGGGATTGAACTCAGGGGCATTCTACCTCTGAGCTATACCCCCAGCCCTATTTTTTTTTTTATTCTTTATTTTGAAACAGGGTCTCAATAAGTTGCAGAGTGCCTCACTAGGTAGCTGAGGCTGGCCTCGAACCCAGGTCCTCTGGTCTTAGCCTCCCCAATGCTGGGATTACAAGTGTGCGCCACCACACCCGGCTAGTAGGCTGATTCTTGAAAAGGATAACTAGAGGTCAAATGCTTTCACTGAAAATCTGCTGACTTTCTATAAACTCTTTTTTTTTTTTTTGTGGTACTGAGGATGGAACCCAGGGGCATTCAACCTCCGAGCTCCACCCCCAGTCCTATTTTTTATTCTTTTTATTTTGAAACAAGATCTCACTAAGTTGCAGAGGGCCTCACTAGGTAGCTGAGGCTGGCCGCGAACCTGCGATCCTCTGGTCTTAGCCTCCCAAATCTTGGGATCACAAGCGTGCACTATCACACCCAGCTCAAAAAAAAAATTTTTTTTTTAAATGGCTGAGGGCGTAGCTCTAAAGAAGAATGCCCTTGGGTTCAAACCTCAGCACCAAAAAAAAAGAAAAAAACCCAAAAAACAAACAAACAAAACCACACAGGTGAGGTTTGACACAACTGCTTTGGCGGTCAAAGACGTCACTTGCCTGATGCATTGTGGGTCAGAGAGGAGTTGGCATAAATTTCCACCTGGATGAGCAGATGTGCTAGGCAGGAGGAGCCTCGAGATGCCGAGACCAGGAGAGTCTGGAGGAGGCACGGGGACGCCGAGGCGGGGTCTGTCTCATTTGAGGAGCACCGCTGCAGCCCGCTCTCCAACCTCACCGTCACTTCCAGCACGTTCTGCGAGGGAAACATGGTCGCTGTACCATTACGGGGGACTCCAAAGCGCGCTGACAACCTCGGCACACAGGGCCAAATGGCAGCAAGAGCGCCAATGGAGCCGGGTTCATTTCACAAACAGAGAACAAAGATGGCAGACTCCTCTTCAACTCCACTCCCCAACCTACCGGAATACGCAACGTCTGACTCCAAATCCTTAACATACAGGCAAACGACTTTCAGATGCTTAGACAGAGCTAAATACAGGTCTAGTAGATGACCTCAATTTATTTAGAACCTTTTCTTTCTTTTTTTTTTTTTTTTTTTTTTTG
>PVLC010005748.1:0-73737 GCA_004027655.1 Graphiurus murinus
AGATAGCACGGCACACCTGTTAAGATGGCTATAATAACAAAGATGTATTAGTGAGGATGTACTCTGTTGATGGGAATGAAATGGTATAGCCAACAGGGACAATGGTATGGGGATCCTGAAAAATTAAAAATAAAATGACTCCGTGATCCAGCAATTCTCTTCTGAGTATATAGTCAAAGGAAATGAAAGTAATATTTCAAAGAGATACTTGCACTCCCATGTTCATTGCAGCATTATTCACAAGAGTCAAGAGGTGAAAGCAGTCTGACTGTCTGTGGTTAGAGGAATAAAGACAATGGGGTAGATGCATGCAGTGGATTATTATTCAGTCTTGAAAAATATTTGACAACCTGGATGAGCCTAGAGGACATTAAGTGAAATATGCCAGTCACAGAAAGACAAGTACTGCATGATTCCACTAATATGCATTCTCTAAAGTGGTCAAACTCATAGAAGCAGAGTAGAGTAGTGGGGAGGGGAATGGGGTAATGCTATTCAACGGTATGTATTTTCAGCTCTGAAAGATAAATGCTTTCTAGAGATCTGTTTTATAGAATTGTGCCTCAAGTTAACAATACTGTGCCACATGCTTAACCATTTGCTAAGAAGCTAGAGCTCCTATTAATAATAGGGGGGAAAAACAAGTTGCATGCGGACACTAGGGCCTCCACATCTTCTGTTGCAGAACAAGAGCAAGACTGGAGAATCACGTATGATTTCCACAGCCTTGTAATGAGGAAGATATACATCATGTTTGCTCATATTTATTGGCTAGACCTAATCATATGGATCTGCTTAACCATTAAGGGGCCGGAAATTGCATTGTGAGCAGACTCGACTATCAAATGACGATAATACATTTAGTGCAGCTACTTAGAAGACTTTTTTTTTCTTTTTGAAAAATGTAGAATGACGATCTTAAATATCTCAAGTGTATTTCTGGATCATACACAATTCATCTAATTTTCAGTACCTAGAACAGCACTTTTACACTAAGTAGTTTCGTCCTGGACATGAGTGGTTAAATCCTATCAAGTCACTACTCTAAGTCCCACGTTCTGTTTAATAGTTTATTTGGTAGCTTGAGGGCTGCAATAACTTTGCAATAATTAGCAGAATATACTCTACTCCAACATTCAAGTTTAACTGTAATAACATTTTGTTTCCTATGTGGTATGTCATTACCATGTTAGAGAATATTGTGAGGATTTAAAAATAGATATTCAGTGTCTCCTTTTATGGCAATGAAATACCTTTTGGGGTAGTAATAACTATCATACATGTTTTTATTTCTAAAGGTGTTTCTGCCAGTCATCAGTTGGGGAATACTTGGTATTCATTACTGTTCAAGTTCCCCAGAAGTTGATTTACTCTCCACCGTTCTTCTAACTATTTCGCACACCTTCCATGGGGTACCAATGGGAAAAATGGTTTTAAATGAAAAAATGTCCCGTGGCGTAATTTTCTTCAATTTGAGTGCTTCAATAAGCAATTTTGAGTGCTCCGAATATGTGCTAAATTAAGTTTATTTTTAATTTAAGTTCATTATATTTGAAGGTAATTTTTCATAAAAGTCAGTTGCAAAGGTAAGCTATCACTTGTAGGTGTGTAGGCTTGAAATTACTCTTTAGAGGCCGGATGTTCTTGAAGTTTTAAAAGCAACTGTGTACCTTTTAAAGGATCTGGAGCAAGAAGCATTTCCATGTTATTTTTAAATAATCTCAGGAAAACTCAAAACATTACAGGCAGAATGAGTTCCTTATTGTAATAGGCACTTAATTATTTTAACTGGTGATGAAAGACATAATTCATAAACCTTATAACAATTCAGAAATGTTTTCTTCTTATAAATTGAGTTGTACTTCATATGGGTACAACTTATTGTTTCATAAAACTTCACTGGATCTTGAGAAAAACAACAAAAAACACATAGAATGTAAATTAAATGTAGTCAATTTAAAAGCCATTGAGGCAAGTGGTCACCTACCTATCTATTCAGCCTCTAAACGTTAGGACATGAAGGGTACAGAGGGAGAAGGGTTTGTTTCACTTACTTTCATGCTGAATACTCCTACTAGAGATCTGCTTAGGGAGATAGAGATAAAAATGAGACAATCTAACAAGTACACATGTAATTGACAGGAATCATTTTTATATTCACTGGTTCAGATAATATCTTTGAACACCTAATACTTGCAGCTATCACACCAGAAAAACTAAAAAAAATACTATGATTATTGAAATCCTTAAGAAAGATTTCTTTAAAAACTTATGCTTACTATCATCTCTCATAGACATATTAATATGTAACACAAATTCTTTTTAAATTCAAGAATTAGTATACTCAAATATTAAAATAATACATTAAGTGGTTCAGATTAAATTTTAGCAGCATGAAGTTTAAAAAATGTAATCAAGAAAAGAAAATTAAGTAGCTTAATAGCTATATAATAGATTTTTTTTCAGACAGCTTGAAGAATTTCCCAGTAGGTAATTTTCATTTCACCTCAAGATAGTATAAATAAAAACTTAGGGTATTTAAAATCCTCAGAAATGGAAAATTTTAATTAAAAATGGCTAAATCCAATTTTATACTCCAGTCTTCATTGAAATTTACAAATTAACAGCAAATTAAAATCACAGAAAAATTCATCATCAGTGAAATAGCAATGTATCCACAACACAAATAACGAATTGTGAATAAAACACTGTCAAGTAGAGACCAAAGTAAATTATAGAACTGAGAAAGTTGACTCAAAACTCTTTTCAATCCTTAAATTGGTCTCATTTGTCCCGAAAGTTAAGAGTATGTGGGTGTAGCATGGGACAAGAGAAAGTTCTTCCTATAAAGAGATCCCCTAAGCCCATGATGATGCTCATTGTTTATGATTTACTCTTCTTCTAGCTTAGGAAGCCACCATAGGGAGAGGAAAGGTGACCGAGGAAGGGTAGACTTCTACTAAGACACAAGGAGTGAGCATATGCATTTATGTGTTCCCTCCTGAAGACTCATTAAAATAAACCTTTTTTAAAAGGTACAGAATCTATAAATAAAGAAAACACAGAAGTAGTGAACATAGCAGATGAAATGTTTACAAAGGGGGAAAACGGGAAATAAGTAGAAGAATGGCAATTGACTAGTGGTTCTTAAATTGTGGCCCCAGGACCAGAATCACCAGGAAACTTTTTAAAAATGTAAATTCTCTCCTTGGCCTCTACATCAGTCAGTTTGATTATTATGTGGTGTAGTGAACCTTTTCTCTGATCTTGTCTAAAGGGTGTACTATATGTTTCCTGTAGGAGGTGGGAGAGGGAAACACCCTAATGCATATGATGCACATTCACAAACATATCAAAGTCAATCACTAAGCCAAAAATGAGGAGGGAGTGGGAAGGGAATGGGGTGGAACTGCAGAAGGGTTAAATGAGTGTTGTGTGCATGTATGCTTCTACCACCTTGTACCTAATTCAGATGTACGGTTACAATGCACCAATAAAAAAATGTAAATTCTCAGACTCTGTCTTCTAAATCAACATATCACTTTAACAAGCCCTCCAAGTGTTGTTTTTTGTTTGTTTGTTTTTGTTTATACTCAAGGTTGAATCTCAAACTCAGAATTGAGAAGAACTGCTTTAGATAAACTCATCTGGTATCAGCCATACATACCATTCTACCAAGAATCCAACTGACAACCCGAGTACACACTCAGACCTTCCAACATCCTTTTTAAATACCTGACATGCAAGGGGTCACAAAGTATTTGAGGGGAACACTGAAGACGGGATACAGAAGCCCAAACAGCAAAGATGACAGAGAGGAGTGTGACATTGAAGAGGAAGACCAAACTTAAAAAACTATAACTGGCATCTTCAGAAATTCAACAAAGGAAGTCAGGTGTGGTGGCGCACACCTGTGATCCCAGTACTTGAGAGGCCGAGACAGAAGGATCGCAGGTTTGAGGTCAGCTTCAGCAACTTAATGAGACCCTCAGCAACTTAGGGAATCCCTGTTTCAAACTAAAAATTAAAAAGGGTTGCGGGTGTACCCCAGAGGTAAAATACCCTCAAGACCAGAAAACAAAACAAAGTCAAGAAAGGAGATTTAATTCATGAAACCGGACTTGATGATTAAAAAATAAGGATCTTGTAAAACAAGAAAGATCACTTTTGAAACTGAAAGTATGATTCCTGAATTTTTTTTTTTTTTTTTTTTTGGTTCTGAGGATTGAACCCAGTGGCATTCTACTTTTGAGCTACACCCCCAGCCCAATTTTATTTCTTATTTGGAAACAGAGTCTCACTCGGTTGGTGAGAGTCTCACTACTTGCTGAGGCCATCCTCAAACCTGCAATCCTCCTGTCTCAGTTTCCCAAGTACTGAGATTATAAGTATGTGCCACCATGTCTGGCTTATTGCTAAAATTTAAGAAAAATTTCCTCTAGAAGGTCATCTAAATTGAAATGACCCACTGTGTACCCAGCACAAAAAAAAAAATTAAAAAAAAAAAGTGCTTGCCCTAATTCGGAATCTGAAAGTTCAGAACAATAGGGATTATTAGAGGTGGGAAAAAGTTGCATATAAAATCTGGAAAATAAAAAAAAGGCATCTGACAGAACAGCAGCCCCATTGTGGACCTGAGGAGACAAGGGAGAAATGCCTCTTGACTTCAGGAAGAAGTTTCTAATGAATGTCCAGCTAAACTACCTTGAAGGTGTGAGGATAGATTAACAACATTTTCAAACACACAAGATCTCAAAAGCTGACCTCCCAAACCCTCTTACTCATGTAAACAAGAAGACAGGAGATTTGGGGAACAAGGTCCCCATCACAGTATGTGACAGAAAAGGATCCTCAGGATAAAATCTATAGGACATTCCAAGGGTGATGCTCTGATTTAGAGTAACCAAAAGAAGGCTCAGGAGAACAGAGGGCTGCAGAAACAATATCTCTGAGAGGGAAAAACATACATAAATAATTACTTGATATGTGGGAAATATTACTGAACTTGGGGAGAATTAGTCATATAAACATAAAAACCAAGGCAATTACTAAATTGAGGGAAAAATGAACAAGAGAGAAATGGCTTAGTTTTGAAAATATGTAGTTCTACTAATGTGAACACTGCCTATTTCTTTGTATTTTTTCCCCTGGTACTGGGAATTGAACTTAGGGACATTCTACTTCTGAGCAACACATGAAGCCATTTTTATTTTGAAACAGGTTTTGCTAAGTTGCTGAGGGCCTCACTACATTGCTGAGGCTGGTCTCAGACCTACAATCCTCCTGTCAAAGCCTCCCAAATACTGAGATTACAAGTGTACACCATCATTACCAGCTGTGACCATTGCTTTTATAAAAATGATAAGGTAAACACAATGAAAGGAAGTGGGCAGAGAAGTATATGTATGGGAGAAGTGGTATAAATGGGCTAATTCTACACATTGGTCTCAGTCAAAATTCTCACTGCTACAAGCCAAGACAACTGATCACACAGTTTAGAGGAAGGAAGATCTATATGCTCAATTTGATGGAAATCTCAGAGTTTAGTCTCTGTCAGTCTGGGTTTCTGGAGGTCAGGGTATGGCGACCAGAAGCAGAGAGAGGAAGAGAGCAGGGCTTGGCTCTCATATCATGGAGGCCAGAAACAAGATAGAGCAGGCAAGCAAAGGGATTCAAAGACAAAAGCAAAATCCCTAAGGCCACACCTCCCGGGGCCCACCCGCTGCAGCCACACCCAACTGACCTAGCTTGTCACCCAGGAAACCCATCACAATGGAGTCATATACTGATGAGATTATAAGCCTTGTGACTTACTTATGTCAGTTCTGAGCATTCATTCATGAGCTCTTCAGGGGACGTTCTATACCTAACCATAACAAGATTCCAATATAAGAAGCCAACTAAGAGTGTACAATTGTTAAGTCCTTTATGAAACAGCAGAAGTAATTGTGTATGGATTTAGCTAAAAGGCTCATTGGCTGGCCTCTGGATGTAGAACTTAAACTGAATAATTGGGAAGATAATGGTTATATTTCAAAGTTATATAATACCTAACGAAGGCCAAGAGTTGGGAAACAGGATGGTGTAAGGAAGGGAAGTATGCTAATTTAAGAATATTTTATAATAAGAAAGAAAGACGGCCTGAAAAAGAGAAACAAATATTTTCATAAAACCTCCATTCTTTTGCATAACTTTTTCTCATGCATGGACATAAATATCCCCTAAGTTTACTTTGTGTAAAGTTCAGCAAAATATTTTAGCTGCAAAGATTGGTTAGATGTAAGAAAAAAATTAAAATGAGTAAAAAGTAGTCATTTTATATCATAAAATATCATGCAAAATCATTTCATTTTTCACAATATCACCTTTTTTATCTATCTATATTTTCTCAGAAACATGAACTGAGAAATATCCAGAATGAGGTTTACCAAATATTAATGATCCTTCCAAGTGGTGATACTTGGAATTATTTTTTAACTTGTATGATTTTACTTTTTTATTGATTGGAATTCTTATAAAAATGATATCAGTGTTAGAGCATCTTTAGGAACCCAAAATTAAAAGGATATCATTTAATGCATTCATTCTAAGGCTTGCAAGTTGAATGATATCATTTCCTCTCTATCATGGGTCTATATTGTAATCTCTCATTATATGCTTTTAGTGCTCATAATTAAACCACTTGTTTCTTGCTGCTCATTTCCTCATTTACTATTTTTCCTCCATGTGCACATCATTACGTTATATTTCTTATCCCTATGAGTCAGAAAATTGTTCTTAATTTACACTGCTATTTATAACTCTCTACATATTTCGTATTTGAAGTGGACACCAATAGAACGGCCATATTTTTTCAGTGGATACTTTATCGTAATTAATTTCCCCAAACAGAGGTGGTGTGTGTATGTGTGTGTGTGTGTGCATATGTGTGTGTGTGTGTGTGTGTGTGTGTGTGTGTGTGTGTGTTAATAATTTTGATTCTTGGACCTTTACGAAGAATTTTGTTGAAGGTCAAATTTTGGTTGATAGTTGAGATTTTTTGTTTCTCTTGAAAACATTAAATAAGTACCTAGCTATCAAGGAAAAGAAGTTTTTACCTAGTTTTACTTATTGGAGTTCAAGATAGCTCCACCTCCACCAATAACTTCAGAAAAACGATGTGATAATAGTTACTATTTATCAAGCAGGGCAATTAGAATCAGCCAAATCAGAGCAGAAACTGCTGGAGCTGAAGGTACCTGTACAGCTCTTAACTCTGTAGTTGTGAAAGAGTGGGGATTTGGAGAGGGTCTTCTTTGCAGTTGAGTCATCAGGGATGATCAAGGGCATTCAGGAAGCTTAGAGCAGCAGCTGTAAATCCATCAATACAGAATGTTTTAGTAATATAACTACTGCCATGTAGCCATGGATGAGGAACAATCTTGGTTATATAGTACCTTATGTTTATAGAGTTAGAGTTTACATACATATGCAATCTTAAAGAACAAAGAAAAATAAAGCCATATTTTAAAGAGCTCATATGAATCACTACTACAATGAATCTATCATTGATCAATTATTTGAGTTAATCATAACCATACTTTTTTTCTCCTTCCTTCCTTCCTTCCTTCCTTCCTTCCTTCCTTCCTTCCTTCCTTCCTTCCTTCCTTCCTTCCTTCCTTCCTTCCTAGCACTGAGAATTGAACCCAGGGAAGTCTACCTCTGAGCTATACCCCTAGTCCTGTTTATTTTTATTTTTTTTTAATTTTTGCAACAGAATTACATTAAATAGCTGATCATCTTGCTAAGTTGCCAAGGCTGGCCTTTAACCTGCAATCCTCCTGTCTCTGCCTCTCAAGTACTAGGATGACAAGAGTGAGCCACCACACTCAGCTGCCATATTACTTTTAAAAAAATGAAAACAGTTACCAAGTAGCAACATCAAAGCTATTGTCATTTACTGACACTGATGTGAGGATCTCTCAAACAGTTAAGAACAAGACACCAAGATAAAGGCAGTTTTAGAAGAGTAGAGGCCAAGGGGGAAGGAAGAAGTAATAGGACCCTTTATGGATGAACTGACAGCACACAAAAAGACAAAAAGTGCAAGAAAGATGCCAGAGACAACCATATTCTATTTGTTAATGTTACCCAGGTGCCATGCTGGGAAAACAACAACAGCAACCACCACCACCAAGAGAAAAGCTGGCCCCAATATTTCATCTCATTTTAGTAGCACGCAAACGGCTAATCCTTCATATGTCCTCTGTTTCAGAGCCAAACTCTTTATTTTCTCCTCCACGCTTCCTACCGTAGTTTGTTCTATTAAGGGGCAAGATGCATTCACTGTAAATACACATGGACTTTGGGAGTTAAAAGATTACTGAGAGTTCAAAGATAGAAACCATCTTTGATGATCGGTGCCCAGGGAGAGGAGTCTTTGGTTCTAAAAATCTGGAATTTTTTCAACCTTAACTCTGTTGACTGTTGGGGCTGGCTGTTTCTTTGTTGTGGGGGTTGTCATGGGTACATTTAAAGCATTTTTGTTCTTTACATACCAGTAGTATCCTTCCTATCTTGACAATGAAAAATCTTTCCAGATATTACCAAATATTCCCTAGGGAGAAAAATTACTTCTAGTTGAGACCGTTTGAAGATCTATGAAAAATATTTGATTTTTGGAAAGAACCGCATTTTTTTTACCTTGCAGATTTTCTTTTCTAATTATGTTTAATGTCGACTAATATTAACATTGATTTTTATTTGCTGACCCCAAATTATTGGCAAGCAAGGGAGTTTGCTGACAGACAAATGTCAGCCAGAAACCAATCTGGAATTTAAAACATTTCATACTAACCACATATTTACAGCCAAGCTGTGGAAGCATCATTCCTTCATCTACTTTCATCCAATGAATACTTATTTGTTCGGTGCCAATCTGGATATTGGTTATTCAGTGCTAAAATAGATAGGTGCTTCATCTCTTCTAGGAAGTCTTTATCACCTCCACAACTGAGTTAAGCTCCCCACACTCAGCTCCTTTAAAGCTTTCTCCTATTCACATCATGGCCTTTGTTCTCAGCTATAATTGTTTGTTTCTTGAAGTTAAAGGCTATACCCTGCTCACATCATACACCTAACAAGGAGCATATTCCTTTGCATTTTGAGAGCTCAGTGTGGAGTTACTGAACAAGTAAATGAATGACTAATCCTCCTCCCCCTCGAAAAAGCTGCCTGTTATGGATTTGAACATTTGTCATCTATTCTGGCTGAGGCAGGTGTTTATCCAAATGCCAAGGTTTTGCTTCCTTGTCTCCTAACTTTTTTATTCCTATTGTTCTTGGTCCATGGCTTGCTCATTTCCTGGCAATTTGCCAGCTACTCATCTTGCCTTCCCTTTAGTACATCATCTTTATTTTGTGAAGTTGACCTTGCTAGCTACTCCCCCATCAACCATTACTTTTACGTCTCCCTTCTTGCATGTATTCTGATATCATCGTTGTACTAGCTCATACCTTTTCCTCTCTGTGTTACTCGTCTCAGTCTGTAGTTAAACCAGTAGCATTACCTTAGCACCTTATAATGCCTTCAGAATTGTGCTTAGCAGTCTTCATGCGAAGATGACCAGAAAGCTCCTGCCCCTGAAAGGTTCATAGAGTGCTATATTCTTCTTCATCTGTAGGTATTCACCTCATTTGTATTCAAGATAAATGACAGAAGGGGTGGACCATATTTTTTGAGATTGGTCCAGAAACAAGTCTTCCACCTGTCTGTTCTTTGATGTCACATGCCTCTTTTCATCATGAGACTCTCAGATTGCTCCTCTGTCCTCGCCTTCCAGATTGACAACAGCATCATTTCAAGGCTTTTATAGACCGCATCACTTTCTCATTTCTTAGGTCACCCAATGATAGAGGCCACTTCCCCAAGCCTACGATGTGACTCTACTGCTATGAAGTTCTAAGAAAAAGGCAAAACAAATCAGTGGTGAGATACAATCTGAACAGTGGTTGCTTCTGAGGGATGGTGGTAAGAATTGACTGGGAACTGGCATGAGGAACTTCCTGGGGTAATGGAATGTTCTATTTTTCAAAGACATTTGGGTCATGTGGGTATATTTTCCCCCAAAAAAGTCAATGAGTGGTGCACTGACAATATGCCTTTATTGGATGTAAATTTTATATCAAAAGAAAAAATAGCAAAGCAAACATTGAATGGTAGTAAATGACATGCACACTGACATGTATGGAGTAAAGAGAATAATGCATAAAAATTAGACGGAAGATCAACAGAGGACAGGTAGATGAGTAGCTGGGTGATGACATGTACTAGCTATTAGGTTACAAAATCTAAATGGCAGGTATAATTATTTCAGCTTATTTGGTATGTTTTAAATTGTTTACAATAGATATAGGGAAAATTAAGCTTTAAATGAGAGAAATTTGTTTTTTGACTTAGCAAATGAAGATATTCAAGAACATCACTCTATGCTTCTAAATCTGTGTGATTTCTCAGGTACTCATATGTCGAGATAAAATTATATTAAAGACTTATAGAGGGGAGAACTGTTCTTAGAAAAAGCATTACAAGACTCTAACATCTTCCAAGTTCATATTTTCTACAAGTTCATAATATCAATCAATCAATCATATAATTCTCTTGGCTGTTTTTGACAACCAAAAAGAAACACGTTTTTTTCTTATTAAATATCATTTTAATGGAGAGTAAACTGTTTTTAAAGATAATTACCTTATTTCCACTGAACTTTAAAATAAACCAAGTCTTTAGTGTTTTTCAACATGGACACTTCAATATGTCTGACATCTCTCAAACTTGACCGATAAGAATATTTGTTCATAGTCACTCCATTTCCCACACAGATTCCAAACTGTTTCTCCACAATAACGTTACATTTAAACACATGGGAGGGTAATTATTCTATTTTTATGCATAGATATATTACAACATGAAGATTATTTCTCAGGGTCCTTAAATGAACTAAGATAAACTAGTGACTTTTAGACTACAAAAAAACCACATTTTCATATTCACATAACAGTATGCTATTATTTTTATTCAGTCATGGAAAAGTCTACCTCATTTTGTACTCAAGTAGCTGCAATCACTATTTCTTCAGAGTCATTTCTTTTTTTTCTGTACTTATTCATTCAGAATAAATAATAAGTATATTTATAACAATCAAATTTCTAAAAGATCCTTCAAAGTAAAAATGATAAAGTGTTACAAAAAATAAAAAGAAAAGGACTTTTTTAACATCATAATTCAACACTAGTCACTCGCTATATACTCCTTACTGTAAAACCATGAGAAGGCTATACAGTTTTTCATGATCTTCAATTAAAAAAAATATATATTTATTTACATTTATATCATCAATAATGATTGTATTGTGGTCTGTTTCTGTAATTCTCAAAACTGGCAGTTGTGGTTCTCTATTTTAAGTAGCTTTATCATAGTTTCTCTAGTGAGTTTTGATTCTCCTTCTTATGACTACCATTGAGGCATGTGCTACCACATCAGGCTTGCTGCAGACATTGTCTATTAAGTAGCTCCCTTGCTTTACAAATCAGTAAAAGACATCAACCAAAGACTCATGCATCCAAACTATTCACTGTAAAGTATACCTACCATACTGGACTAAGAGGAAAAGAAGGAAAGAAATCAACAGATAGTAACTGCTTATATTATTTAAACATTTAAAACTGCCTTCTATCCTATAATGGGTTAGGAGAGGGTCACATGCTCTCTCTTCCTTGAGTTATTACATACATCTATCTATCGTCTTAATGCTTGAAAGACAACTTGGATGTTGATGTAAATATTTTACATCAGAGTTACCATTTATCATTATGTTGGTGTCTTTGTCTCCACCTCAATGGTCTCTTCTCTAGTTGTGTTCCTATTCTTGTTTGTTTGTCTTCCATGTCTCTAAATATACTTTCCATTTTGTTTATTTTATATTTTGTTACTTTCAAAGTAGTTCATATCTCTAATAATGGTCTTATTTTTCTTTCCACTTTTCTTTTTTTCTGAGCTCTGCCAGATTATTTTCTCTTTTTGCCACCTCTTTGGCTTTTCTGTCTCCCCCCCCCCTTTTGCATTTTTTGCAGTTTCTAGAGGGGTGAGTATATTTGTGTCTTTTAGAAAACATGCTTTGAGGTTTTTCTGTTTTCCAGAACGAACAGCTCTTTGGGCTAGATTTCATCGTCTGCATTTTGCTTATTCTCCTATCTCTGTGCGCTAGCTGTCTCTGTTTACTGCGTGGATGTATTTCTTTCTGGAGTAGCCATGTGCTGAACAAGAGAATGGCAGCAGAAGTGAGGTGGGCTTACCCTCAAGTTGGAATTAGGGCTGGCTCACTTAAAGTCCCCCTCACCTAACCTGCTGTGTCTTCTGGCTTTACATTTCCACTGAGCTTTTGGCATTCAGAGGTTAGTATGGTCTACAAAGACCCTCCTTAAGTGACAGGTCTCCTATATCTCTACATCAGGACGTGGTACATATTGCTTTCCCTCCAGCCATCACCCAGGCTCACCTACCTTCGTGAAGGCTACTCCTTTGCCCCCTTTTCCTAACATCGTGCAGTATTTGAGCAGGTTCTTACAGGACCTTCTGCTGTCTCGCCCAAGGCTTGCCTCGGCTTCTGTATCTCATGCCTCCATTGAAAGATTATTTGTGCACTTCTCACAACTGTGACATTTAACTGTCACAAAGTCTCCAGCCTGACATAAATCCAAAGATATGGATATATGTTGATTTCTTTCATCTTAGTCCAGAATAGCAGATATGCTTTACAGTGGATAGTTTAGAGGTATGACTTTATTTGATGGTCTTTTGCTGGTTTATAAAGGAGGGGAGCCACTAAAAATGTCTGTAGCAAGTCTGGTGTGATAGCACATGCCTCTAATCCCAGTACTTGGAAGACTGAGACTTGAAGATTGCATGTTTGAAGCCAATCTCAGCAATACCCTGTTTCAAAGTAAAATAAAATAAAATAAGACTGGGATGTGACACCAAGGTAGAATGCCCCTGGGTTCAATCCCCAGTAACCCTGGCACCCCCTGAAAAAATAATGTCTAATTAGAAAGCTCTGTAATTAGAATCATTGCCTACTGGTCAGGCTGACACCAAGTTCAAGCTCTCTTTGAATTTTTCTCAAATAAATCAACCATAACCTGATCTAGCCCCTTTCTAACCCTTTCATGGTGTTTAATATTTTATCTCTGTATCAGATTACATCCTAAATCATCCTTATTTTTATATGCATAAAATTAGGACTTATTTTCTATAAACAAAGAGTTTATCTATTTATCTCCACCACCTGGCACAGTGCCCAGAAGATGGTAGGTGCTTAATAAGATTTTTTAATAAAAAGATAAATTAACTCACTAATATAGTATAAACTGACTTCCAAACAAGATTATATTATCTCAGAATGCATCTAATATATATCAAAATTAAGAACTTAAAAATAAAACTTTTAAAAAAGACCTAAAATTATGTATGCTATGTACATGACAAAACAAAAATAAATAAGCCCTCAATTTCTTAGAGGCTTAATTAAAATAAAGAGACAAATATATATGATCTGGCCATGCCACTCCTTGGTATTTATACAAAAGAATTAAAGTCAGCATACTAGAACTATACCTGTGTATACCTGTGTTTATAGCAGGTCAACTTACAACAGCCAAATTATGGAACCAGCCTGGCTATCTGTCAACAGATGAACGGATTAAAAAAATGGGGTATAGCTACACAACAAAGTTTTATTTAGCCATAAAAAAGAACAAAATTATGTCATTTGTAGGAAAATGGACGGAATTGGAGAGTATTATGTTAAGTGAAATAAGCCAGAATCAGAAAGTCAAGCGTTCTGTGTTTCTCTTACATGTGGAAGAGAGAGAGAGAGAGAGAAAAGGAAAGAAGGGATGGGGAATCTTATGAGAACAGAAAGAAATCTAGTAATGTAGGAAACATGGACCAGGCAGACCAGGAGAGACCAGAGGGGAGGGAAAGGGGAGGTACTAGGGAATGAAATTGATGAAATAAAGTGTGTTCATTCACAGGTATAAAACAATAAACCACACCATTGTATATAACCATACTGTATTGATTTTAAAAGTCCCTTGACATAAAAGGGACTAGTTATAAATTAAAATTAGAAGCGTAAGAATAAAAAGTGATAAATACAGAAGTACTTTTGTATGATTCCTTCAACAAATTATATATTTATGAAAGTCAAGATAAAATAAAAAAGTACACATAAAAAATCTAGCAAGTAATAAATAGGGGCAAGAAAACTATGCTAAGAGATAAAATGGAGGAAGAAAAGAAAAATTTTTAAGTACTAAAATATATGAGGTTTCGTTTGCATTATGTTTGTGCAGCAGAAAAAAAGAGTTCATCATATTAAGGTAATATGATTGACAGAAGATTTAATGATGCCTTTGTAATGCCAGTGTTAAATTTATGTATGTTTCAAACTATGTTTCTGAATTTCAGAAGAGCAAGGTTTAGTTCTTAGTGGCTTAAATATTTAGTTTTCTTACTCTTCAGACAAACATTGGGAGAGCACTTCAAAAGCATGACATTAAAACAGTTTTGAAAAAGATTTTTTTTTTTCCATTTAGGAAGGTACAGTTGGTATTTCAAACTTTGAAGGGCAAATAACTAAGATTTCCAAGTTTAGCTTTCTATGCTGCAACCATATGACAAAATTCAGTCTTTGTGTGTAATAGAATAAAATGCTGGTAAATGCCTAAAGTTATTTTAACAGAGGAAGAATAAAGAAGATAACAATTACCAACCAACTCAGCAGCAAACTTTACTAATAGCTTAACACTTATGAGGTTAAATTTTAAAAAATTCCAAATATTATGTTAATCTAGCCTTGCATTCTAAGGACTTAGCAAATTAGGGTAATTCTAGTTTCGCATGTACAAAATGCTTTGACTCACAAATATCAAACATAACTGAATTCCTATGTAAATTCTTGAAGGTAGCATATATGTAATATTTAAAAAGGACATATTTCTTCCCTTTCCTAATCAAATATAAGTGGTGGACTCTAAATGAAAAAGTGACAACCAGTGTCAATAAGTGTCTTAGAAATATGTTTGCATTTGCAATGTTTCTATATAAATTTATTTACAAATTGGCAATTATCATTGACTTCATGGTTAAAGGATCATGAATTCCCAATTCAAGGATTCTGTACTTTTCCATACATTAAACTGAATCCTAAAATAATGGTTGGAGGGCCCTAAAAATGATTCTTTTAAGTAAGAAAGTCTCTGTTTCATATTAAGGTCCTGTGCATATCAATAAATACTTGAGGAATAACTAAGGGACATATGTAAGTACTATTTCAAAAGATATTCAGCAATGGTTGTGCATCACAAAGGAAAGTAAGTGTTAATAAATTATTTTGTGACTTACTTTTAATGCACAGGTAATTTGTACATATGATCTATCTATATCTATTGTCTATCTATCATCTATCTATCTATCTATCTAGCTATCTATCATCTATTTACTTACCTACGTATCTACCTATCTCTACATATATATTCTATGATTGAAATAGTTATGCAATGTAACTTATGTAGAAGAAATTTCAAAGGAAGGGGAAAACAATTAGATAAGCCAGAATTTTACTTAAATCCTGAGGACCAATTTTCATATCTTTTATTGTATTAGGATTTTCTGTAGGACTTTAATAGAAGGCTAACTCAGTACTCTGCAAAGAACGCATACTATGGAATTCCAACTCTAATTGGCCATCCAATGCATTTTCACTTACTTGTGAAAACTGATTCTTCTTCATCATATGTAATAGACCCCTTCATGTGACTTCTTGGAGTTATTCGAGGAGCTGGCTTCTTACTGCCTCCTGCCTTCCTTATGCATAGCTTCCATTCTTTAGTGCTACTAGAAGCCAACACAGTTGAATCAAAACTATCATGTTGAGAAGATTGGTTTTCTATGCCATAAATAAATATTGAAAAAAGACCACACAGCACAAAATGAAGAACATGCTAAAACCTATAAATGGTACCAGGATAGATGTTAAGACATAGACAAATTTTATGAAGTAACTTGCTGAAAGGTCTAGTGTTTTCATAAGGTAATACAATTATTTGCATTAGCAAAGCATATTCATAGCTAGGATGAAAGCCATTTATTTAGCCTTAAAATATTTTAATATTATTAGTTGATAATAATAAAAGTAGAGGAAGGACAATTTATGATATAAGTATTCCTATTTAATTTTCTCATCTTAGAAGAAATCCTTCATTTAGTGGAAGGAGAAAGATCTACTTTTAATTAAATGAAATTCATGCTGATTTAATCACTACTTGTTTTCTATCGATATTCAGATAAGTCTATTTGCTGTGCTCTATTTTTCACTGTTCATTTAAAACAAAGAAAAGCTATAATTGTAGTATGAAGATTTTCTTTTAAGCACATTTTTAAGCAAAATCTATGGACTGTATATTGTGAGAAAAACTTGTGGTGATGTTACCTGATCTGGTGGCAAGCTTATTTTTAAAATTTGTTTTCTCTTATAGCTTGTTTGGCTTTGCAGTATTTCAATTATTTTTGAATAAAGACCAAAGCAGACGTGTACCATGCTAACTTTCAATCTACAATGAACTGAGGAGTTGCTAACTTTCAGTCTCTACTGAGCCAAGTAATTGTATATATAAGTGTATATACATATTTCATTATGAATATGATATCATAATATTAGTATGATACTATGTATATACAAGTTTTACCTTTTTTGAGATAGGAAATGTGTCTGAGATTTGGGAGCACCTGTAGACGGTATGAGTATTGGTTATGGAAGTTTAATTAGTCTACATAGTTAGATAGGGAGAGACAACATGGTGGGCACAGAGAGCTCAGAGGAGCTGGACTGCTGGTGTTCGTACCCTAGCTCTGTCACATGCAATATGATATATTCTTTGGCCAGTTATTAAAATTCTTTATATATCGCTGTCCTGATTTATACCAGTCATGGCTATATATTTGATAATCGTGAGGACTAAATCGGTTAATATCTGTAAAGTGTTCATCATTGAGACTTTATAAGTGCTCAAGACATCTTAGTTATTAAATCTCCTTGCCAGATAGCTGCATTGGCTCCCGACCACAAGATACGGATTGTGGAAGTGTCTAGTACGGGTGATGCATTTACAAAATTTAATTTGGAATGCTTTTAGGCAGTACAAATATTCTTTAGTTTACTCCCATTCTCTACTGTCTCAGTCTATCCACCATTCTCTAGTAAGAGTCTGTAGCACATGGTAAGGTGGGCAGCTGGCCTCCTGAGACATTTGAATCTCCCAATATGGAGATCCATGATTACTCTTCAACTGTTTCACTAGCTTTACAAGATATGCTTTATAACTTACTGTTGTCAAATTGTTGGGCTTCTTCTCAGTGGAGCTGTACTATGTTTTTTTTTTTTTTTTTATCAATCTGGTCTAGTCATACTACAACCCTGAGTACTTTGCATGACCATATTTTTTAAACATAAGATCTGAGAATCACCATGAAAACTATTCCAGCTTTCTCCCATAATGCATGCCAAATTGTAAGGGAGAATTTCCAACAGTAGAATCCAGTCATGTAGTGATTGGGACTCTCTCTCAACCTTCTGATCCTGGATATGAAAAGTAAGTGGCTGCAAGGAGAGTGCACCTGTTTATCAATATTGCTCCATATAGGTGGCATGGGAGTGTCATACTGCAGATAAAGTTGTTCATTCCACCTCATCTTGTATCATGAAACATTGTATTTCTACATTCATACATTAGCAAACACTTCCTTTTAGTGTCTACATTAGCAAACACTTCCTTTTAAGAAGGAGCTGCCAGGGTATCAAAAAATTGCTCTAAAGCAAAAGTATGCTTGAAAACATAATATTTGAATATTATCTATGGAATCAACTGAAGATAATGAACAAATTGTTATGAAATTATGCGAAGAGCAAAATTGGGTTAGAAGGCAATTAGTATTAATATTAAGCATTCAACACACACATATATATTAATATGATACTATTAATATGCTACTATATATATGATAAGCACTAAAATAGAGATGGTTCAAAAACAAGGCCTAGAATAATATCCAGCCATTAAAAATTATATTACAAGCTAGATATGGTGGTGCATAATCCTGTAATCCCTGTACTTGGAGGCTGAGACAGGAGGTTTGCAGGTTTGAAGCCAGTCTCAGCAACTTAGCAAGACCCTCAGAAAGTTAGTGAAATATTGTTGCAAACTAAAAAATAAAAATAGGGCTGGGGGTATAGCTCAGAGGTAGAACAATCTTGAGTTCAATCCCCAGTACAAAGAAAAAAATATTACAGCTGTTTCTGATTTTTGATATTACAAGATTGTGTTATTTGGATCAACCTGTTAATGAAAACAAGAAAGATGCTGGATAAAGATAAATAAAAATTAACAAACTTCATCATCTAAAAATAATGAAAAAACTGGGAATACAATGGAAAAATTTCAGAGTATGGGGAAGTGTTAAGGGGATCAATTGGAATTTCATAGCAACTGTACAATTTTCTAGGAGTGGTTTTTATAACATTGCACACTTTGGCTTCAAGTTGGCCACCTGAAGGGATGAAGGCATTAAGAAATGTAGTTCCAAGGGCTTTCCAAGATAAGAAGTCCTATTGTGACACCTTATCCATATCAAGTTGGTATCTCAAAGGCCATAGCTTCACAGTAATGACACACTAGGACTAATCTCCACCGCTTATCCTCTAATGTAGAGCATTTTAGAGAGGTTTGTCTTTGTGTTAAGTAGAACAGGAGAAGAAAGGTCAGGAGGAACAAAGTATTTAAGCAGTTTTGTGTATAGAGGGTTTTTGTGTACACTTAATGCACTAAACAGAGAACCTTAAGTTGTGAGCTAGATTCGAGATGCTTTCCAATGAATAATGACTCAAAGTTCCAGGAAGTTACACATACAGAATCCCACTGGAAGAGAGAACAACTATCCTAGGAATCTGAAATACCCATAATGCTTTTGCAAGGTTATGTGTACCACACACTGATAGGCAACAAGGCTGGTAAAGAAACAAGGTGATTGGCTTGAGACCTGCACATACAGCAGAAGGCAGTAGAACCACAAGGATCTCAGATAGTGGACTTATTCTAAAGAGCTAGAATACTAGGCTCATTGTATTAGAAAGTACTTCTAACTTCAAAAATATCTTTAGATCATAGGAAAAAGATAGACAGGGGACTCAACACAGAAGTAAATAAGATTAATAGAAATTAAAAAACAACATTAATAAAAGTTAAAAATCCAGTGGACATGCTTAGCAATATCTTAGGCACAGTAAAAGAGAACAAGCTAGTAAATTGTTCGATGCACAGAATTAATGACTGAGAAACAGCACAGAGACAATGGGGAAAATGTGAAAAGGAACATAAGAAACATAGGAAGCTGCAATATATTTTTGATTGGAGCCCAAGAGGGAGGGGAGAACAAGACAAAAATATCTGAATGGACAAAACAGATAATTTTTGGAATTTGCAAACCACAAAAAGTAATGAAATCAAGAGGTCCAATGCATCTTCAGTGGCAAGATACAGAGGAAACCCTTGCTCCAAAAAAGAAGCCATATATAGATGTGTCATAGTGAAACTACAGGAAACCAAAGAGGAAAAATACCTTAAAGAAGGTCAATGGAAAAAAATCAATGGAAAAAAGATGATAGAGAATTGTTTGTTTTCAATGTGATTTGAAATACCCATAGGTATTTTAGATATACCCATAATACTATGCTTAGAAAAAATAACCTTCACATATGAGGGCAAGACAGTAACAAATAAACAAAAACTACTGAGGTGTTATTTATTTATTTTTTTACCAGCAGAGCATTTGTAAAGGAACTAAATAAGGACCTTTAGAAAGAAGAAAGTAGTCCCAGATGAAAGGTCTGAGATCCAAAAGGAAATGATAATAAATGTGGTAAAGATGTGTGTGTGTAAATATAAAGGCCATGGACTTCATTAAAAAAAGAAGGTCTAATGAGGTTAACATTAAAAAATGCTAGACAGCAGCAACATGTGAGTCAGGAGAAAGTCTAAATGAAATCAAATGATCTAATTTATTTGTCATCATGAAGAAAAATGAAGACTTTGATTAGATTTAGATTTTGGGTAAGTTAAGTAGGCACACTATAATTTGTAAAGCAATCTCAAAACCAAAAGTAAAAGCTCTAATATTAAAACTTGCAAAAGGGAAAATGAAGTAACAAGATATATTAATTCAGTCCAAATGATGGACCCATAAAAAAACAAAAACAAAACAACACCAGCATGTAGATGTTTGAGACAAATAGGAAATAAAGCAAAAAAAAAGTAAATTTAAATCTAGTGATATGCAAAATTATACTGGAGGAACTACAAGGACCAAATTACTCATCTACAAGTCAAAGTCAAAAAACATTAGCCTGGAGAAATCTTTACATTCAACTATATACAGTTTGTAAGATATATATGAAAAACTCTTAGAAAAATGGGTTAATCCTAACAAAATGGAAAACATATACCTAACATATATGAAGACAAGATTTTGATGAAATTATATTCATAATAAAAAATCTACTTTAAAACAAAAAATATTTCTAAAGATAGAAAGTGACTTTATAATCATAAAATATTCTATTCACCAAGAAGATATACACGTACATATATGCAGGCACATAACAGCATATGTAGTGAAACTATAAAAGTTATCAGCTGATTACTATACGATCCAGGATACTGGTGATTACATGGTGGTAATGGTGGTGGAGATGGCTATGATTGGGAAGGCACTCAGGAAGTTTCTAGAATGCTAGTATGTTCTACTTCATCTGAGCAGTATTTGCACATGTGTTGATATGTAACTCTCAGGAAAAAATAGTATGCCTGAAAGATTTATACATTTTCTGCATATATAGAAATTCTTTATTTTTATTTTTATGGTGCTAGAAATTGAATCCAGAGTCATTATATCTTCTAGCTATACCCCAATCCTTTTTTATTTTAAGACAGAGTCTGGCTAAATTGCTGAGGGTCTCACTAAGTTTCTGATGCTGGCCTCGAACCTGCTGTCTTTCTGTCTCAGACTCCCAGGTATTAGGATTACAAGTGTGTGCCACTGTGCCCAGCTTGGAAATTCATGATTTATCATTAGATGGAAAAGCAGACTTCAAAATAATATTTATGAAGAATCATCTCATTTTTGTTTTGTATTTATCTATATATTCATCTAAGTATCTATAGGCATACTCAAAGCACATACATAAAATTGTCAACTGTTTTCTCAGATAGTGGCTATATACTTTTTTCACTGTTTTCCTATAATGAATATGCACTGCTTTTATAATAAGTAAAAATGAATTAGGATAAAAAACAACAAAAACTCCTACTCTCCAGGAACAGAAAAAAAATGGGGTTTCTAGAAAAGGAAAGGTTGGTAGAAGGATATGTGTCAGTATTGAAAATGGAAAATGAGTAGCTTTGTTGAGAGGGAGACACAGATACTCAATGAGAAGGAAATACTTGGAAAGCAGCAATGTTGAAAAGGACTTCAGGGTGAGTGTGGACAGCAAATTAGATAGAAGCTTGCAGTGTAATGTGCCAGGAGAGTGTGCCAAAGCTATTTTTAGCTGCAAAGCACAGGAATCATGGCACAAAACAAGGACAGGCAGCTTCTTTTATATATAATTGGAAAGTCTGACTCTAAGGTAAAAATTTTTATATCTAACTACTTTTAGCTTAAACTAGGTAGGAGGAAGAAAATAGCCATCCTGACCTAAAAATGATTCTGAGGACACGTATGGAATTCTCCAACAAGAGAATTTTCTCATTCTTGCTTCGCAGAAAGGCCAGTCTCTATTAAAGCCTACCCTATATTGAGCAAAGGGTGATGGTCAAAGCAGGTATATTTGAGAAATTTTCTTCAGGCTTTTTCTCAAAGCAGACATTCATCTCAATAGCCAACATAGATTTAAAAAAAGTAAATCTGCCCAGGAGGCTTTGCCCTCAGGACTCCAAACTATTAGAGGAAGCAGATTTGAGGAATTATACAAGTAGGTGAAATGAATCCTGATGTTTGGCTGGCCTCTGAAAAGTGACACAATGCAGAGTATTAAGCACATTGGGAACTTGTGATGTCCAAAACCACAGGCAGAATCTAGAGCATGTGTCGAGGTGTTAGCTGATAGTCAAAATCAGGTGGTCAACACAGTGAGTCCATTGATGGCTGGCGGCTGGGAGTGCAGAGAGTAGGCTCCATTGCCTTGAATTAAAGGGCTTGTTGGCAAGAGTTAAGACAAATGAATGGTCTCCAAGACAAGACTTCAGACTCAGAAGGATGCTGGAGTACTGTATCATATCTAGTAATACATCAAAGGACTCAGCAGAACATAGAAATCTTCCCTGCCAAGGTGGTATAAATAAGGGCTTATGTGCTAAGGAACTATTTATACAGGTATGGGCAGAGCCAGTAGAAAAACAAAATGAAAACAGGGATGATCAAGAACAGGACGTTGTTACCCATTTGAAGTCTGAAGGATAAAGATACAAAATTGTGTCATCAGGGCCCAGGGATAACAAAGACCCATAGCTAAGGAAGAGGGGCTGCTTGCCAGAACAGAGCTTTTGCCAAAGAAAGAGTGCCAAAGGCAGAGAAGGTCAATGCAAGAAAGGAAGACCTTGACCTCATTTTGCCTTCTTCTTTATTAACTTCTGGCAGTGACTTTATTCCTCATACCCCACAAAAAGCCAGACAACAAGGGAAATTGAGTAAATACAGCCCATAAGAGTCAACCCTGCACAGCAAAGATCAGGGAAGAGAAAAGTAGACAAGAAATTATGGCTGTGATTCAGAGCGTCCAGCACAAGAGTATCCAGGCACAAGTCCTAAGCAAAGAATCCAAGGCAAAGGCTCATTATGCTCAGTGGGTCAAATGGCAGTACACTCTTCCATTCTGTCAGTCCAGAAATAAATTTAAAATACTTCCTCCACTGTACTAGGAAGTCCAGAAATACTTTTAAAGTACTTTCTGCATTGTGCTAGGCCCTCTACAAAAATAGTAAGTCTTGGTTCTTTAACGAAAACTTCTCAACTTAGCAGGAGAGGTGACAGTAGGCATGTAAACAAGGGCACCACCGAGAAAGGGGAAAAAAAAAAGAAATCAGTCAGGCATTCATGGATTCAGAGGTCAGTAAAAAAAAAAAAGGCCATAAAACAAAGGGCATTCAAGCCTTGAAACTAGAACACATGAGACATTCAGGAGATTTCTGGATAAAGGAACATTGTGAAACATAAAATAGCCATGTATATTTGGACATATATCGGTTTTATTTTGGTCCAAGTGAAGAATGGAAAGAAGACTGTAATTAGGAGCTATATAGAGATAGCCCATGGGCCTCCTTGAATGAACTTCCCTCCCCCGGCCAAACTGCTATAAAAACACAGTGGTGCTGAACTGTGTAATTACTGTGCATCAGTAATGGCATTTGGATTGGTGAGAGGAATGCAGGAACTCTCGCTCAATGTGCTACTGCTTTAGGGTTTGTGTTTCTCTGGATAAGTTTAAGATGGGATAGAATGGGTAAAAAGATTCATAGACTATAATAAATAACACAATGGAAAAGAAAAATATATATGATAGGAAGCTACAGGGAAAAACAGAAGAGAAGGACCTCAAACATTTGGACATCATGAGCAAATGGTCACTTGCTAAGGTTTAAATTTATTTCTCAATATGCAACCAAAGGAGAAAGAATGTCTCCTAGTTCCTGTAGAAACATTATTTGCTCATTTACTTACATAGTCAGTGAAAATGACTCATCTAAGAGGAAATTTACCCACAAAAGGAAGGGCCAACACAGAAAGATGGAGCTTGGCAAGGTGAGCAGCAATGCCTGTCCCTAGAATGTTCTCGAGAAGGATGACACTGAATCTGGGAAATTGGGTGGGAATTTTGTTAGCATTCTTTGAAGGGAACAAGAAAATCCATCATATATCACCTTGCTTTGCTATAAGTTCATTGCAAGGCTTTCTGAATGGTAAATGGTCTTTTTACACATCTTGAGAATGGGAAGCCTGGTTAGTGGGTATATGTCCACCAATTTTCAGAGAGGTTACCAGAACAGAGACTCTGGTTAACATAGTTATTTCTTGTCAACTTTGTTAATGAGATTCTTGCATTGAGAATTGGTTTTAGCCACTGTGCCTTTATAATACAATTTCTTGACCTGTAAGACAGACATTCTATTTCTGGAATACAGTAAAATACCAGATAGTTCTGTAATTGAATCTCTTGGCATTCTCACTCAGTTTTCCCTGGCAACTGTAAGCTCACTGCCTCCAATCCTTTGAATTAGGTTAACTTGTCTACAGGAGAGAAAGTTAAGGTGTCAAGTAAATATCACACCTCTAGAAACACTTAAAAAATGTCTACACGAAGTAAAAGGGTATAATAGTTGATTAAAGCAAAGCCACCCAGACTATGAAACCCATATAATTCATCTCAAGCTTAGTTTTTACCATTTTCTTTTTATTTCTCATAGCACTGAGGGTTGAATCCAGGGGCATTCTACCTCTGAGCTATACCCTCAGATTTATTTTATTTCATTTTTTTTTTTTAGATTTTGAAACAGGGTCTCACTAAGTTATTAAGGGCCTCGCTAATTTGCTGAGGTTGGCTTCAAACCTGTGATACTCCTGTCTCAGTCTCCCAAGTACTAGGATTCAAAGTAAGGGCCACCACATCTGGCTTAATTTCTACTATTTATTATACCATGAAGGAGGCAGTATGGAATGGTAGAGGAGGGACAGTTTTCAAACTTAAAATAATTCACATTAATTTTTTTAAATGAAATCTTTATGGAAACGTGTCATGTAAGAATATCAGGATGAGGTACATAGTCCAAAACAGGAGACAGCAACCAGGATCATAATGTCTCAACTCTTCTCAGACTATGCTGACAACACAGTGAAGGATATTAACTCACCCTGACCCTTGACCACTGTGGAGGAAGGAGGAGAGGTGTGACAAAATTATAGAGAGTGAATCCATCAATCTACTGTTAAGTGTTTTAATGAGACCTCCTTATGCTAATCACACTCTCAGGCCAAAATCTGCAGGTGAGGCAGCTCTCAGCCATCTCTTGTATTATTTCATTTGATGAAGTGAGCCATACAACTTGTTCTCATATACTTTTTTTTTTTTGCTAAAAAGTAGTTAAATCTAATATTATACCTAATTCTTTCTGTACAATTATCTCCTTTTCTTTCGTTACTTGTTTTTTGCCACCTACTCATCTAATTCTCCTCAATCTATCTTTTGTTATATCATTGTAAATATTAGTAAATATTTTTAATACTGTATTGGTTCATATTATTAGATATAATAATGAGTTTTGCATGCTACAATTTATTTTTTTGTGGTACTGGGGATTGAACCCAGGGACACTCTACCTCTGAGCTACACCTCTAGCCCTGCTTTTTATTGTTTATTTTGAAACAAGGTCTCACTAAGTTGTGGAGGGCCTCACTAAGTATAGGCTAACTATAAACCTGCAATCCTCCTGTCTCAGTATCCCAAGTACTGGGATTATAATTGTGGGCCACCATGCCCAGCGAGGATGTTACACTTTAAATAGAAACAACACTAGAAATATCACTGGCCTGGACATACTCCTATTTAGGCCAACCCAATGTGAGCCAGCATTGAGAAAAATAACAGCATCTTTAGATGAAATTCAAACACAGAGATGTACTCAGGTTGATTCTCCAAGGCTATATAGTGATATTGATAAGTCTCAAATATCAGAGTTTTGTCTTAGTTGAAGACATTGCTCAATCACTGGAAAAGAAAAACAACTATGCCACAAAGATGTATCTGATGCATACAAAAGCCACCATGTTCCAGGAAGACTAGAAATAAAGGTTCCTTAATTTTTGGAAGGATAGCCTGGAGGACTCTCAAACAAATATGTGTTTCATTTTTCTCTGACAATTTTCTTTTTTGTTAGGTGATGGGAAGTGAAAACACTGGCCTGTGAGACAATTGAGCCCTGTTACGGTTGGATATATAATGCCGCCTTGAAGCATCATGTATTAATGTTCAGAGTTGATATAATTAAGTCATGCTGGCTGTAATCTCATCAGTGGGTAAATTCATTGTAATTCATTTACTGGGTGGTAACCTAGGCAGGTGCACTGTGGCTATAGAAACAAAGATGTCTGCTTACAATGTACAAATAATAATTAAAAAAAAAGAAAGTGGGTCTTCAGGAGTGTGGTCTTGAGACTGTCCTTGTGTCTTTATATCCCTTTGCTTCCTCTCTCCTGCTTTCATCCTCCATCATGTGCAAGCAGAGTGCTAGATCTCTCCATCTCTCTGCCTCTTATTCCTTGCCCTGAGATTCTGAAGACTTCAACTGGCTTGACATGGACTGAACCTCTGAAATATCAAGAACTATGAACAAATAAATTTCTTGAAGTTGTGTGTGGTCAGACTTATTGGGTCACAGTAGCAAGAATGCTGACTGAAAAAAAACCTAGAACATAAATCTCCAATTTTTAAATGAATTTTATCCAGAAGGGACTTTGTTTTTCTTCAGAAAAGCAATAAAATGAACCTTCATGCATTTTCACTCTTCATTTTCCAAAGTTTGAGTGGCAGTATTTACCTTGATTCAGCACTGTGGAAAATCCCATTCTGGTTGGCAATTGCCACTGTCCTACATCAGAAATATTTTTCTTAGAATATCCTGACTTGACAACCAAGTCAACTTCAATCAATGAGGATTGTTAAGGTTGCTTTTGAGAGATATGTATTTGAGCTGTCCATGTTGGGGAAGTATAATCATTATCTGGCATATTGATAATTGAAACAAGTGCTGTATAAATTGATGTCATACTTATTTCACTATTTGCTTAATATTCAAAACTGATATCCCATCTGATTCAAGGAGTAAAATGTAAGAGCAACACATTGGATGGCATGAGGCATATTTACAGATCTTTGCATTTAAAAAGTCTAAAGTAACATATTAGCTAAACTTCAGATAAGCAAAGTCACCAAAATGAGCCCATATGCATTTTACTCTGAGTAAAATTATGTAATAGTACTCTATCTCATTCCTAAACTACATGCATTCTTAAGGAAGCTCATTAGCAGTAAAATATGCAGTAGATGGAGGTGGACTCCATAGATAATGCAGTGCCTTTAGGGATTAGAAATTACTATTAGTATTGGGAAGTGCTTTACAACAAAAAGTACATACTAGCCAATGCTACTTCAAATGCTTTGGATAAAATTTAACTTCTCACTTGTTATGCTAAGGTCTCTTTCTTTCCCAATTCCTTTAAAGGGTCTACCAAACCAAGTTAGTGAGATAATGTGTTAACTCATAAAATCTTAACTCATTAAAAAGCTTTAACCTAGAAGGCCCATGTCAAAGCTACAAAAGAACAGAGGTTAATACAAGGAAATTAAAACTAAAGAATAGCATATAGAGGATATTAAGAGATCCAAGTTAAAAGCAACAAAAAGTTATGACTTCTAACTCTAGGAACTCTCAAAGGTAAAAAAAACCTATCGATATCAGCACTTGAAAAATGTCTACTATGAGTGCTTTAGAGAATGGCAAAGATGTCAAGTAGACCGAGTTCTAATGCACAAAAAGCCGAAAATCTAGATAAAATTATATGTAGCATACATGCAAATAAGTGAGACACTGATTAAAGAGTTAAAAGTAGAAGAAATATTGAGGCATAATATGTCCAATATCTTATGAATGAGTGATATTAAGGAGGCCCAGACAGAAGATACCATCTAGCAGGTAAGAGGCAGGACCTGGACTAGTCTCCAAGTATTCTGGTTCTAAGTCTTTTAAGCAGAGGGATATTGTCACATCACTGGCCAGCATCTCCCAAAGGGATAATTGTTTATCACCCAAAGCAGCATGACTGCAATTGTCATGGTTGAAAAATAACTGCAACTAAACATCCTTGATGTCATAATAAGGTTCCCTCTCTTTGGAGAAGGATTGTGATGTACTTAATAATCCTAAGTAAAACAGACCCTATGGCAACACCAACCAACTGGGAAAGATTTCTAATACCATAACATAATCACTAAAAAAGCTTTAGCCAATATCAAGTCTTAAAAGGCTGACTATGTGCTAAACACTCTGCTGGCTCATTATAGAAGTGAACATGCATAAGAAGTGAAGCCTTTCCTATGTTCCTGGCAACCCAGTCCCTTCTTATTACAGTAGGACCAAGGGGAGCTGCTACTTGTGCTTGTGATGTGTTCTCCCCTCATCATTACATTGCCCCTGGCCCCACAACTTGCTTAATACATTAGTCAAGTATATTTCTTTCTAGACAGTGTTTTTAAAACGATTTTGACTGAAGCCTACGTTAGGAAGCACATTTTTACATTCTGATGGATTCTACATGTTATGTTTAATTATAGAATGTCCGATGAAAAGCTCATATATTAATGTTCAGGGTTGATGTAACTATGTTATGAGGGTTTTAATCTCATCGGTGGATAAATCCATCCTGATGGATTTACTGAGTGGAAGCTTGGCAGGTGGGGTGTGGCTGCAGGAGGTGGGTCTTCGGGTGTGTCATCTTGGGACTGTGCTTGTGTCTTTGAATTCCTTTGCTTACTTGCTCTCTTGCTTCTGGTCTCCACGACTGAAAGCAGAACTCTTGTTCTCCCTCTCTGTGCTTCCTGCTGCCATGACCTGAGCTCTGTAGACCCTGGCCTCGCATAGACTGAAACCTCAGCTCTCCACAACTGTGAGCAAATAAACCTTCCTCTAAGTGGTGTGGTCAGTTGCTTTGGCTTACATCACTGAGAATAATGACTGAGACAGAAATTGGTGTCAGAGGAGTGGGGTCACTGCTATATCTAAGTCTGACCATGTGTTTTGTGAATCTCTGAAACTGGTTTGTGAGAGGAAGTTTGAGTGGCCAGAATGCTCATAGGAGGATGGACTGTAGACACTGTGCTCAGGAGATTTTGTAGGGCAAAGAGAACTCCATAGGAAGATTGAGTAGAGGCCACATGTGTTACATTCTTTCAAAGAACTTATCAGCATTTTGACCATGTCTTAAAACTTTATGTGGGACCAAATTTAAATATGATAGACTGATTAAGCTAGTGGATAAAATCTCAAAACAGCAAAGTAAGCTAGGCATGGTGGCATACCCTTATAATCCAGGTACTTGGGAGGCTGAGACAGGAGGATTGCAGGTTTGAGGACAGCCTTAGCAAGTAGTGAGACTCTCAGTAACTTAGTGAGACCCTGTTTCCAAATAAAATAAGGTTGGGGATATCCCAGCTGCTCAGAGGTAGAATGCCCCCGGGCTCAATTCCCAGTACCACAAAACAACAACAACAACAACCCAGCAAAGTATCCAAACTGTATTAAGGATTTTGATGTCTGCATTCAGCCAATTGTACAGAGAATTTCAGAATCAGAAATCAAAACAGAGACTTTATAGGTTTGTAGTTTGGCCAGAAATACCTGGGTAAAGCTGAGGCCCAGAGAGATGGTGTTGTGAAAGAAAGTAAAATGTCTGAAGGGATGTCAAATATTTTGCATAGGAACAAAGAAAGGAATGCAGTCAGGAAGGTTGAAGATCTGCATAAAAAAAGAAAGGAATGAGGTCAGGGCAGTTTGTAACCATGGAAACAAGGGCGGCCATTTTGAAGAAAGGTATTCAGACTCCTTCCCTGTAGCACTGACGGAGGGGGACCCAGCTGCAGCTGTGACTGACAAAGGCCAAGTATCAGCCATGATTGAGGCAGGCCCAGTGGCAGCAGTGACTGAAAAGGGTGTGAGTACCTTTCCTGCTGGTGGTTGATATGATGCTGGCTTTACTGGAAGAAAGGAGTCATGGAGTCCTTTCCCCAAACTTCAAAGAAATGCCTAGGAAGCCAGGAAGAATGTGGCAGGTCAGAATCCCTGCAAGCAGGTCCAAATTGGTCAATTTGTGAAGCTGTGAGTGGGAAGCCAAGGTTGAAAGAAAAACCCCAAGATTTAGAACATTCCAAAACATGGAATGACCATGAGGAATGATTGCAATCTGCAAGCCATGGAGCCAGTCTGGAAGAGTGAGTACACTGCTCATTGCAATCAACCAGGGCACAGGGGTGCGGCTACCAAGGCCCTTTGGAGATCACATCTCACCACCATGTGCCCGGTGTGCCAGAAGTGAAGCTGTAGGATTAAAAGCTTGCCATTCTGGGTTTTGATCCTTCTTTCTGTGGCCTTATTTCTCTCTTTTGGAATGCAAATGTTTACTCTGTGCCCTTGTACCTTGTATGTATGTAACTTGATTTTATTTATATTTTCATTTTCTTTACAGGGGCTCACAGCCAAGAGTTCACCTTGAGTCTCAAAGAAGACTTTGGATTTGGAGACTTTTGAGCGGTGCTGGAACTACTAAGACGTTGGGGAAAGAAAAGAATGCAATTTGCATTCTTAACTGGATATGAGCTCTTCAGGGGCCAGGACTGGAATATTATGGTTAGATAAAGAATGTCCAGTGAACAGCTCTTGCATTAATGTTCAGAGTTGATCTCATTAAGTCATAAGGGTTGTCATCTCATCAGGGGATAAATCCATTGTCATGGATTTACTGAGTGGAGCCCTCCATGGGTCTTAAATACTGTGCTTTTGTCTTTAAATCCCTTCGCTTGATCTCCTGCTTCTGGTTTCCATGATGTGAGAGCAGAATCCTTGGTCTCCCTCTCTCTGCTTCCCACCTCAATGCCTTGAGATGTGCAGACCTGGCCTCACCTACTGAACTGCAAAATCTGCAAAACTGTGAGCAAGTAATTCTTTCTTCCTCTATGGTCAACTATTGCGGAGTATGGTGGTGAGAATGTCGATTGAAACAGTACAAATTTATATTAAACTGAGGCAACAACATGGCACAAGAATACTGTCCTGTAGGTGGCAAATTTCAATTTCCCCCAGTCTTTCCTATTTTCTTTGCTTTTTCCCAATTAAATATGAATGCTGGCAAGGATACATTGCTTTGATTTAATGGCTATCTAATAGATCACAACCCATTTGAGAAACATTGAAAGACCATTCATTCATTAATATCACATACATTTTTTTGAGTTCCCACTTTATGCTAGGTGCTATTTGAAGTACTGGGAAACAGCAGGGAATGAAATGATGAAAATGCATATTCTTTTGGAGTTTGTATTCTATCGAGGGAGATAGATAAAGAACACGTTGAAATTTAAAGTCTATTGCATTTTAAATAAGGATGAGTTCTAAGGACAAAATGGAAGCCTGGAGGGAGATAGGAAGTACTGGTAAATATGTGTGGTTTAGAAAAGAGTGGCCAGGGAAATGCCCACTAGGAAGGTGAAATGTGCATTAAGATCCACAGGGGTCATCAGGTGGTGAATGCCTGTGATTCTGGTACTTGTGAGGCTGATACAGGAGGTTCATAGATTCTAGGCTAGCCTCAACAACTTAGCAAGACTCTCAACAACTTAGTGAGACCCTGTTTCAGAATAAAAAATAAAATAGGGCTGGAGGTGTAGCTCAGAGGTAAAATCTCCTGGGGTCAATTGCCAGTAACCCCTCTCTCCAAAACAACACACACACACACCCAATAGGAAATCAGAAAGAGAGAGGTTAGACCTGAGAGCAGATTTGTTGGGCCACGGAGGTCACTGAAGTTCTCTGTCTCTTACATTGGTTTTGATGGAACTATTACCACTACCATCATATATCTCTCTTTATAGAGCAGAGATAAAGGCCCAAGTTACTTAAGTCTTTGCTTGGTACTCTCATTCTCATACAGGTCTATTCATTCCTGATCTGACCAGTTTCTTATCCTTCCCAACCTCCTGAACCAGGGCCTTCTGGAAATCAGTCTGTTATCACCAAGAATCATTACTTCCAAATCTCTTCTCCAAAATCATCTCCAGCTTCTTGCTTTAATGAAAACTGGCTGCTCCTAGAGAACATTGCCTCCCCAAAGCCCCCTCCAGGGGTTATATTTTTCTTCCACTCCTTTGGCACTACTGGACCTGAGAATAGTAGGGATGCTACACTTGATCCTCATGGGCGGTTGCAGGTGTTGTTTCTTTATCCTTCATATAAATGCCCCAAACTTTAAAGTTTGTACCATGTACTGTGAAAAATTATTCTTCCTACATCTTGCATTCATTTTCAGACCTAAGAGTCAGTTTCTTCCATTTGTTCAAGATTTAGCATTCAATTCAACATGTCTCTGGCCATGACAACTGTTGTCAAAAATTTTAATGAGTTTATATTCCACATGGAAAATCCTCTCTGTACTCATGCTTCTTAGCCCTTTGAAATTCTGATGTCCTTAATCCTACATTTGTCTCCCACAACCATAATGGCCAAATTACAATCATTTTTATTAGAATAATCCTGTCTTTAAATTTTAATATCAACCATCTCTAGAATCTGCCTTATCTTTCCAGCTTACTCACAATAAAGCTTTAGAGCAGACTGCATTTTCCAAACGTGGCCAGAATAGAAGCTCCCATTTCACATGCTTTTCTGTAATGTGACCTTGTCACCTTCTCATTAAGACATGGAGTCCTGGAGTCTTCTTCTTGAATCTAGGCCGGCATTAGTGACTGTTATGCAGCCAGTCCATATGGCTGCTTTGATGCTATGCAAATTCTGAGTCTAGGCTAGGCTTAAAATTTCTGCCTTACTTTATTGAACATATTTTCTTGGAGCTATGAAATACCATATAGGAAATCTGGCTTCTCAGAGACTGCCATGCTGGAGAAGCAGTATTTAGATATTCTGCTCAACAGTATCATTCAAGATGACCCCTCAGAGATCTCAGGCTTGGTAACATCCATGTGAACAAAGATGTCTCAGAAGTACTGTCTCTAGTCCCAGCTATTATAGCCCTCGTACATTCAGGTCACCCTCAGCCAATAGAGTTATCTCAGCTCAGGCCCTGCACATTGCAGAGGTGAGAAGAATTGGCATTACATTGCCATTTCCAAATTACTGATGCACAAAATCTACAAGCATAATAAAGCAATTGTTTTGCACTACTAGGTTCCATGATGTTATATACCATAGATAACTAGAATAGACTCCAACCTAAAACAATTTCCTGAACCCACGAAGAATTATAATATTTAACTTTTGAAGGTTTTTACTATGGTGATGATGGTGAATAACATTGTGGTATCCTTTATTGTTTGATTTAGTTTATATGGAAGACAGTTGATGCTCATACAACAATTCAGTTTCCCTCTTACTTTTTACACATTTATACGTTCTCTTTCTTTTGACTTATGGCTGTGTGTCTAGTTCTGACCAATAGAATGCTATGAGAAATTACTCTATCATTTCTGATGCAAGGCAGTTTCTGTGGATGGGACTGAGAGTACAAACTCTGAGGAGGCAAGGTTGCAAGATGAAGACATCCTGGATTCCTTAGTGTCTTTTGAAAGAGAGCTATCTTGTCATGCCACATTAATTGGACTTAAGACATTACCTGTTGCTGCTGACGTTGACTAGAGCACTTTTAATGAAATATTATTTTATTTATTCCTTTGCATTATTCTGAAAATTCTCATTAAATTTTTTGTGGTACTAGGGATTGAACCCAGGGATGTTCTACTTAATAAGCTACACACCCAGCTCCCATCTTAATTTTTTTTTGAGACAAGGTCTTGCTAAGTTACCATGCATTACCTTGAACCTGTGATCCTCCTGTCTTAGCCTTCCAAGTACTCATATTGCTTCTATAATTTCCTCCTCTCTGCTTTAATAAGATGTTTTACATAAGCATACAATTATTCATCATTTCCATTTAATTAAAAATTCTTGAAAGCATCATCTCTGCTCACTGCCTTTATTTTCTGTGTTCCATGCTCTGTGGGACCTCTCTAAGTCACCCTTTCAGCTCAGCATTTTCCTGAGCATCTCCTGCCAAAGTCACACTGACTTTCATATTGCAAAATCAAATGACCACTTCTCAGTTCTCACCAGAACAATCCATATCTTGATCTTTCAGGAAATACCTTCTTTACTTTGCTGCTGGGTCCACTCTTCTATTGGTTTGCAGGCTCTCTCATTGCCTGTTTTTTTTTTCCTTACTGCTATTTTCTGAATCATTCTCATCTTTCCCACCTCACAGTATTAGAATGCTCCAGATCTCAAATCTCATCCTTCTATTGGCCATCCATATTCATCTTAGTAGTTGGTCTTATAGGGTTCTATGGCTTTCAATATTAGTTACGACATGATGAATCCCCAATTCCTGAACTTGGTTTACATGCTGTCTTATACAGCTAAATACACATTTCTCCATCTGGATGCCTAATAGGTATATCTAACTTAGCAGGTACAAAAATAAACTTCTAATCTTCCCCTACACAAACTTATATCACATATACACATGTACATACATAGATACAACTTATTCCTCCCATAACCTTTCTACTAGAAGAAATGACAACCGTTCTCAGTTATTCAGTTCTCAAAGTTTGGAATTATCCTTGACTCCTCTTCCTCTTCCGGACCATATTCAGTCCCTCAGTAAGTCCTGTTGATTCTATTTCCAAATAGATATTCTAAACCTAATCCATTTATACTATCTTCACTGCCTCTATGCTAATTTATACCACTACTCTATCCCAGGAAGATTTTGCAAAATCTTCTTAAATAGTTATTGTACAAATTATTCTCTCTATATTGCAGACTTATTTACACAATGTACCAAAATATGCCTTTAAAATACACATCAGATATCCTTCTGTCTCAAAATGCTCCAAGTGACGTTCCATCTCACTCAGATTAAAATCTGAAGTAAGTTCTCAGTGTTCTACATGACCTGGCCGCATACTATTTTCCAAGCTCCTTCTCCAAATACTCAGACAGTTGCCCACTCTGCTCTAGCCACATTCCCCCTCTTGCTCTTTCTCAGTTTCATCAAGTAAGGGTCCATCTCACCGTCTTTACACATATTGTTCTCTTTGGCAGAAACTCTATTTTTTCCCTCATACTTCTGCATGGTTCTTTCTTTCATTTCATTTAGCTTTCTGCTTCAATTTTATCTTTTGAAAAGACTTTTTTTTTTCTTTTTTTACTGGCCACCTATGTTCTTTATTCCTGAGCTACTTTATAAATCTTGTACTAATAATATAATGTAGTTTATATTCCTTTCTTTATCATACTACTCCTTCCCTCTCTAGGCCTAAAGTATAAAGGTAAAAGCTTTATTACTTCCATTCAATATCTACTACTTCAGAACCCAACATTCCTTGAACAAAGTATGTATTCAATAAATTTGTGAATCATTTAATAAGTGAAGATGGGTTCAGTTTGAGATGAGTGAAATCCTTTATCTGGAAACCTTGAGGTCATCTCCAAAAGCCAAGTCATCTGTTTCTAGTGGTATCAAGCTGATAAACGTGAGACTCAGTACATAACACAAACTCAGAATAGAGAGAAAAATAATAGTGAACTGAGACTGTGAATTCCCTGGCAATTGTCTACAGAAGGTCAGCAAGATACAGCAGGAGCCTGCTTGGATTCTTGTGCAATATTACCCCATATTCCTTCTTCTTTAAAGAGGAAACACATTAATATATAGCAAATTACGTAAAAAATAGTCTGACCATGAGTTTTAAATTAAATTAGTGGCATTCTCATCGGTTTATTCTTGAATAGAGAAGGACAAGATAAATGAAGTCACTTTACGTATTTTTAAAAATTAACACTAATTCTGGATTTCTTTATGAATACCTTTCTAGAGAGACTATATATACTTATAATAATCTTCTTTTCTAAACCTAAATCTGGAACATATAATTTGACAAATATAAATTTGCTTACTGAACTATCAGAACAAAGTACAAAAATTGGCACTGGCTTTGAGAATGTAGGATACTTAGGAATAATAGATATGCCTCTGAAATGACATTGAAGATATTAACTAGATTTATACCAAAATTTAAAAAAAAGAACAGGCAGATAAGTACAGAAGGCAAATTGTACAAAAGTCAGCTATACTACTTTAGTCCTTTAGTTTGAAGAAAAGATTCCATAACTACCCAGCTTTGGGGAAAAATTTGATGAGGGTAAACGGTTTGAATCTTGGTGCACAATGGAACACATACTTACTACCTCAATGAAATCCTCCTAGGAAGATAGGTATAAAAGTAGATTAATAAAAAGAGTTGGGCCTTTTTTCCTTTTTACTCATCTGATTATGGATTATGTAGTTTTGATATCTTATAATTTGCAATTCATCACAGGACTGGTTTCAACCAGTGTTATGTATACCATCAGCAGATATTTATTTGCAAACTCAATTTATTTATGTCAACATTAGTCTACCTCACTACCTTCATAGCTCTATGTGTTTTCTATCTTTGTTTGTCCGAGGCTTTGTGTGTATGTGAGACTGTATTTTTTTATTCCAAAGTTTTTCTCTTCTTCTTTCTCAGATTAGAAGGGAGGAAAGAAGACTAGAGATTAGAGTTTTGAGAATAGCACATACCTTAAAAATTTTTATCTGCATCAACAAATTCTAACTTCAATATAATAATAAAATGAATAATGATGTAGGATCCTCAAATTTTAAAATTGAGTAGTCCAAATTCTTCAGAATTTTATATATGAAGAACTGTGGTAAAAAGACTATACATAATTGCCCAATATAACACACTAAATTGGTAGAAAAACTGGAAAAAAAACCATATTTTCTAACCCTATGGAGCTGACCTTTCATTTCACCAGTTCTCAACCTTGCCATCCTTACTACCACAAGATTTTATGTACAAAACAAACTTCCCCTAGATCGAGCAAAATTCTTAAATATATGTTCATGGGTCTTTCATTGCTATGCTTTTAGAACATAGCAGAAATATTCCTTTCATAATTGCAAGAACACACATATATTGCAGACTTCCTAAAGTCTGCACCTACACCCTCCAGGATTAATTTATAATTTTAAAGGCCAGTGGTAAAGGTACAGAGAGTGTGTTACAGGTCTGCATTTTTTCTCTCACCATGACTTTCTGCATTCTTATTATTTGTTTGAGGATGAAAACTCTGCTCTAAGTAGAGCTGATGGTACAATCTAGCACAAGTGGAGGCACTATTTCATCTCATTTTTATAGGATATATAGTTGTATCTTTTCCTGAAAAATCTTTCCATTAGCTAAATTGTTTTCCACTAGTTTTAGAAAAAGTTGTTGTAAACTCCAGGGTGTTTAATTTGTCAACTTTGAGTTGCCATGTTTCATTTGTGAATCATACTATAGAATTCTTACAAATCTTTTATTATTGTTTCAAGTCATGAGACTGAGTCCCCAAAACATACAAGTATAAATGGTTCAAATCTGGACTCATTTTTATCACTAGTGACAAAATTTTCATATAGTTCTTTGGGAGAAAGGACTATAAGACAGTCTTTATTTCTTAGTCCTTACTCATTTCTATTCCCAGACTTTATTTTTTTTTTTTTACAAGAACACACACGTATACATAACACACCACGTATGTACAATTGGGAGGTCACTTGTATATAACTGGGAGAAACTTCATAAGAAGGGATAATATTGTCTGAGGATGCTCATTAATTACTTTTACAAGAGCTCACAAAGCTTAGATCTTAGTGCATGTCTTAGTGACAAGAGGAAGGTTTCACTTTACATAGAGGCGGGGAATGAGGTATTTGAAATGAATTAAAGTTCATGTAAGTTCTTTGGAATTAGGACATATCAGTGGTTCTCAGAATTTCCCTCTCTTGATAGTTGTTTTCACTACCACGGACTTGAGGATGCCCAATAATACGAACCACAAAATTTAGTTTGATGTAAGTCTTGGATCTCCTTAACTTGGTCTCCTACAATACTCAACCTATAACTTTTGAAGAAACTGAGCACAGAATTCCAATGTTATGTAATTTAAAACATTCAACAGCATTAAATTAAATGGGAAGATGGCTTGGTCATTCCAGAATTTCCTGAAAGGATCAATAAGGTAAAAGGGACACAACCCCAGGCATAATTTTACATAATCACACAGACACACTGATGCAAAAACTAAAACAGATTTCCACCTGAGAATTCAAGAAATGTACTACCTTGCCCCAAACCGGTAAGAATCCGATTACCACAAGGATGGATAGTTACCCATGGCGAAGAACGGGATTCCCAGCAGGGTGGAGTTGTACTTTCCATCAGTGATGAAGAAGATCCCTGCTGCCGTGATGATGGCGATGCATACTGTGAGTACCCCCAGGAGGCCCAGGAAGGGCTTACTGCGCAAGCAGTCCTTCATGGAGCTGGAGAGGGTGGCTGTGGTCAGGATCAGCACGAGGCTCACTAGGACCTTGCTTCTGGCCAGAATGCTGGTCTTATGAAAGTCTCTCCAGAGACTAAAGGATGCTAACGGGTAGAGTTGGAGGTCTTGGTGCTCCTCCTGCAGCTTCCTCATAAGCTTACAGAATTCATTCTCCCACTTCTCTCCTATGAGGTCTTGGGTGGCAGAGCCATAGGTCTGGAGGTAGTACGTGATTTGAATGGCTCTGGCTGACTTGACCCGCTGGTCCTTGCTGTTTGGCACTTCCACGACCCCGCCCAGTTGATGTCCGATAAAACTGTTCCTCCCATCCTTGAAGACAGAAAAATGGGAGACTAAAGTTACCAGAAGGATACACATCCAAGGAAATACTTTCTTACTCTAAGTGAAGGGGCATAGGAAGGCAAAGATAGGTGCTAGTAATTGTGGAATTGATGTGGGTGGAGAGGCAAGTCAAGAGTTTATATTCAACTTTTTTTTGCAGTTACATGGGATACCATGCATGATGATCAGGATTAGAAAAGATGCAAAGAATATTACAAAGCTACACAAGACTTACCACATGCATAGAAAAATGTATATAAGTATTATTTTCATTTCCTTACACATTCTGCTCACCTATTTCTGTAACAATCTATCAGAATGTGTGTGTGTGTATGTGTGTGTGTGTGTGTGTGTATGTGTGTGTGTGTGTGTGTGTGTGTGTGTGTGTGTATGTTTCTGAGGGGGGTACTGGGGGTTGAACCCAGGGGAATTCTACCTCTGAGCTACACATCCAGCCCTATTTTATTTTTATTTTGAAACAAGTCTTGCTAAGTTGCTGAGGGCTTTGCTCGAACCTATGATCCTCCTGTCTCAGCCTCTCAAGTACTGGAGTCACAAGTATGTGCCATTATGCCCAATTATAAAGTCCTTTTTTTGCAGTACTAGAGATTGAATCTAGGGGCATTCTACCTACAAGCTATACACCCCAACCCTATTTTTATTCTTTATTTAGAAACCCATTCTCACAGTGCAGGTGACCTCACTAAGTAGCTGAGGCTGACCAAAAACCTGAGATCCTTCTTTCTCAGCCTCCCAAGTAGTGGGATTACAAGTGTGTGTCACCATGCTCAGTTTTATAAGTTCTTAATAAAGGATCAAATCAATTATTAAGGTTTAGTCAGAAATGAAGTATGGCATGAGCTAACAGCATTTTAAAAATTGAAATAATTACCTTCTTTTATAAATATGTGCTAAACTGTTTAGGGTTGACACACACCTATACTGGCATACATACAAACACATATACACAACATCAATATTCCTATTTCTTCTCTATATTCTAACAAAATGATTGCATACTGCAGAACAGTAGAAAACATTGTTTCTTAAGATTAATTTAATGGTGTTGAAATTTTTCCCAAATATAATGTGAGCACCTGTTACTCATTACAATCTTCCTTCCAAACACCTGCCTTACACACAGGCTGATGTTTCCCTACAGATGACACTGGACAAAACTCCCAAATAAGGGTGATGAGATTTTCATATATGGTTGCCAAAAGTCATCTCGATTTCAGAGTTTGACATGAGGAAGTATAGACAAGGTCATAAGAGTGTGGGTTTGGTAAAAGCAGCAATTAGTGCTTTTTACGGCACGCATAGGTGGACATAGTATTACTTAAACAGGTTCAGAACAGTAATTCTCATCCAGTATGTCTCCGCACTCAAATTCCCTGACAGCCATTGCCAAATTTTAATCCACTTCTAAATTCTATTTTTTGACCCAATTATCAATTACTTCAATGGCAATAGTTGTCAGAATGTAGGACTCAATAGCAGGCTGCAAGGTAAAGTTTGGCACTCAAAATTTGCTGCAGGCACCAGATGAGAAGCAGTAACTTAAGTGATGCCCCAAGTAAACTGTGTGAGCTGGATTAAGCAAGGTGCTCATCTCATAGGGATATGGAAGAATAGTCAGTGCAAGAAATAGTTCTTTCTGGAGAGAGTTGTGGACAAGGGCGACAAACCCACTGGGTGTTTCCATAGAACTATGAGACATTGTGTAGACATGTGAAATAATTACTGGGGACTTGTTTAATCCAGACCCCTATATCTGAGGCACCTGTTTGTATTTTTAACATGCACCAGAGCAACCTGGATATTTGAGAGTGTATTTCACACACAAAAAGGTTAAGAGGTTAATAGCATATTAATGCTGCTAGGAAGATCACGAAGAACTATAAGAGAAATTTCAGAGTCATGCCGTATATCCATGTTAAATAATTGTAATCATGCAACTAATTGAACCTGACAAATTCTAAATGAACAATATATTTACTAATACAAATTTAACTGGAGGATTTCCCTCCTCAGTATATCTCCCACATTGATGGCATTTCCACATCTCTTTTCCTTAAGAAAAAACACAAAAAACAAAAAAAAAACCTAACTGGAAGTTTGGCTGTACGTTCACAAAGATCTCTCTTGACTAAACCCCATAGACATTCCAATGAGGTCCAAAAGGAAAATCTGGCGAGCTTCAAAGAAGGAGGCAATAATCCTTTCCCATAACTGAGACAGTGTGGAATACAGTTTGTGTTCATTCTGTAGGCCCCGGTTGATGCTTAATTAGATTTGATTGTTTTTAACTTGGTGTAATTTTTGGCTCCATTCTTGTTTCTATTACTTTGAAATTTCACCTTTTATTTAAACTTGTGCTTCTGATTATTTGAAACGGAAGGTATTTTAAAAGCTTTATTTATTTAAGAATGTGCCAACCTGTCTATTGTCTTTACTCATTTCTGTCATCAAAAAAGACTTTTCAGAGAACTTTAACAGTAGCATAGAAATGTATTTATCCCTCAGCCCCATTTGGAGATTATAGTAGATCAAAGAGGGTGCTGATATGTGTGTAGAAAATTTTAAGGAAGACAAACAGATTCTTAAATAATAGATCTTCATTGAATTTGGCTTGCTTCTCACCCCCTTAAAGTTATCTAATTTCCATTTTTTTACAAAAATGTTTTATAAAACATATCTTTTCCTACTATATTAAATAAATGTAACTGAATGAATTTCTCACTCATATTCAGATCTACTTTATGAACCTGAATAAGATAATTAAGGTCTTTGCATGTCATCCTGGAATCTAAAGTTCCATTGAAAGGTTTACAACTTACATATGCAGATGGTCCAATTGACCTACACATTGTAGTCCTGATAAGTACATTTTAGACATTATTTGTGTGGGAAAATTCTACTACTTTGTAAGGATGGGCAGAAGAGTTTCTCCCTCCAAAAAATTCTTAGATGAATCCTTAAAAGAAATAATACAGATTGTGTTTTGGGGGTACAGACTTCCTTCCTTCCTTCCTTCCTTCCTTCCTTCCTTCCTTCCTTCCTTCCTTCCTTCCTGTGATCTAGTAGAATTAATAGGGAATGATCAACCAGGGGTCATGTGATATCAGTTGCAGTGTGTGGCTCACATTAATTTGATAAGAAACCCATAGCTGGTTCATGGCCCTTCTAGGTTTCAGTCTTATTATTTATAAGAGGAACAGATATGAGTATATGAGGAAATCTGGACATGATATTTAAGTAATTTTCAGCTCTATTATTATATGAAAATACCATTTCTACAGATAATTCGAAGAGATATGAATGTCAGAAATGATGTTATTATAACTAATAGAGCCACTAATTGACATGAGTATTTATCTATCTTCTAAGAGCTTATCACTGTCATGGTAGACTGTTTTGTTTAATAGGTGAGAAAACCTAGAGATTTTGGGAAGCTAGACATATTAGTCAAGATGATGTACCAATGGTTCCAACTCAGATCTTCTGATTCCAAGTCCAATCCTTTTTAGAATCCTATGGTTATTATTTTAGGGGAACTGCTTTGGTTCCCACTTCCTTTCAATACTGTTTGTGATTAAAACTTATTTCATGTGTAGATCCTCTTTTCCAACATTTTTCATTTTTCTCTCCAATTAAAATGATTATCTACTACATGTATATCATGTGTGTGTATGTGAAATTCTTTTAAGTGCAGAAATCATCTATATGTCCCCATGAAAATAAATCTTAAAAACATGACAAGGTGGCAACAATCTGTTTTCAGTGCTTGGCTGGACAACTGATATCAGTAACGTGAGATGACTTTAAGTCCCTCGTTCACATCCATGTCCACTTCTTCTCTTCTTTAATTGATTTTCCAAAATACAGCCAGAATCTACTTGTACAATTCTAAAGGAGAATCTATCATTTTTGTACCTAAAACTTTCTACTGGCTTCAACTCACCCTGGGAATGAAACAAGAGCCCTTTGACCAGGCCAGTAGGGCCCTACCTGGTCTGTGGCTAGAGGAACCTCCTGACCTTGTTTTCTATCTTTCTTCTCCACTTCTTCTGGCCTCTTTTCCTATTTCTTGAACACACCAAATTAATTTCCACCTTATGACCTTTGTGTCTGCTATCCCTTCTGTCTGGAATATTTTCCTACATCCTTCCTATGGCCAAGAGTACTTCCTGCCATGGAAGTCTTAGCTTTAAAGAAAATATTTGAATCACACAATTTAAATTGGACACCTCCTTCCCTGCAATCAATCAATTGCATAGTCCTATTTTACATTCTTCCCGCTAATGATTTCTATCTGAAATGATCTTACATAAATATTCAATTGCTCTTTCTTTGTCTCCTTTGCTAGAATGTGCATGTGTTGAAAGTTGGCACGTTTCCTGTTTTGCTAACTAATAACTTCCCTCTGCACAGAACAAGGGTATTCAATAACTTTGTTAACTAAATGAACTCACTTTGAGGTGTAAATTACTAATCATATATTTTAGAGGCTGAGCTGGTAAGATGAGGAAACATAAGAAACAATTTTATATTTTTTTCAATGTTTTTGGTCTTGGAGTTTCTTTCCTCAAAATATGTTCCTGTTTCATTTTCACCGTGCACCAAACATATCTAGGAAGCTAGTGGACAAATAGAGATGCTGCAGAGTGCTATCAGAAGGGATTTGGCATATATCATGGTCTAAAGACAAAGGATAGCACAAGATGGTCAAGGAACTGAAGGGAGTGATGATGTTTTAGGCTAGAGAGGAAAGGAGGGCTTCTTCAGGAAGGGACAAGAAAGTCTCATGAGATTGTCAGACTGCTTAATTATTCTTCAAGATGCAGTCACTGCTGGGTTGCAAGCAGGGAAATAACTTGATTTCCTTTTCAGTGTTTGGGCACTGTGGACAAAAGATTTAGGGAGTAGGGATGACTCTGAAGGAAAGAGCTCAGTTAGGAAGTCCCTGCAGTATTTTGGGTTCCTGATGCAGCATTAGAAAATGTCAGCCAAGGCAATCTCTGCTAGGTAAATTGTTCCAAGGTGAATCAATAAAATTATGGGTCATGATGCTATCTCATGGAAATGAAGCATCTCATTGTTTTATCTCTCTGACAGACGTAATGCTAGAAATTATATTCTTAGGTCCTTTAGTATTTGTTTAGTTTAAGGTTACTACTTGGATGCTTTAAAAATTACTCTCACCCAATCCCACCTCTACAGTGAAAAGGAAATTAAACTCTCAGAGATAAAAATCAAAGAATAAATTCATAGAATGGGGATCTTAATGCCATATACAATTGTGTAGAGAAAAACAATTACTGAATGATACCTTGAAATTATAGAGGAATAAGTATAATATTTACTCTGAATATATGATAGGTTGACATTCAGACACTTTCTGTGGCTGAAAAATAATTTAGCAGTACAGTTCCTGTCCAAGGCAATTGTAATTCAGATTTTATTGATTTTCAATGAGGTAGACACTGCAAGAATATTGGAAACTTTAGGGGGGCAGTCTTTTTTGCTGAAAGGAAACTCTTCTGGTATATGATAGATGGTGACATTTCTAGAAGAATGGCAAGGCTTTCTTTGTTTGCCTGTTTGAACAAGATGTTCCTCCACAATTATTTTCTAACTTATACCTCTTCATTTCATTTTCAATGTCAAATGTATACATAAAGTAGAATTAAATGAAGACATTGTTTATCTTGATTTTCCATCCCAGAGTTTCATAATTAGTAGAAATAAGAAAATAATGAGAAAGAAAATCCCTACAAGGCATTTATTTAAAAAATAATCAAGAGTTATTTTCAAGATGAAGATTTTAAAGCATTAAAATGCCCCAAATAGAAAATAAATTAAATTTCTTTTATCATTGTATTAAGCTGGCCATGTGAAGTGGCGTGTTTCAGGCAGGGTTTTTCCCTCCAAAGAGGAAGGTTAAAAAACAAGGTTTCTGTGTTGCTGAAATGAAATAAAAACTTTAGCCTATCAGAATATAAAATAAGTGTAACAAAGCACTTCAGCATATCAATGAAGCAAGACTAGATTGGAATTTTTAACACATGCAGCATACACATTTCCAAGATTTAGAAACTTTATTTGCATTATCCCAGTCAATAACTCATCCAGTCACTCTGTGAAGAGTGCTATGCTGGAGTAGCCTCAAGTCACAATGAGGACATGGGGCTGAGACAGGATGTGAATAGAAAGGTTATGTAGCTACAAATAGAAATAGGCACAGTTGACCACTTGACTTCTGTTTCTGGCTCTAAGACTCATGTTCTTTTTGTGTGTGTGTGTGGTACTGGGGATTGAACCCAGTACCTCCAAGCTACACCCCCAGCCCTATTTTTTATATTTTTTATTCTTTATTTTTTTGAAGCAGGGTGTCACTAAGTTGTGGAGGGCCTCACTAAGTAGCTGAGGCTGGCCATGAACTTGGATCCTCCGGTCTCAGCCTCCCAAGTACTGGGATTACAAGCATGCACCACCACGCCCAGTAAGACTCATGTTCTTAACACAACTGCAATGTTTGGATGACTTATGAATATACTTGAATGGGAGGAAATATAATGTAGTGACTATGTACATAGGCTCAAGAGGCAAACTGTGTTCCTTAAGAGTTCCAACATCAACATTGACAAGCTGTAAGTATCTTAAGCTCCCTGTGCATCATATTCATTACCAGTTACAAGGATCATAAGGCACTGTGAAGATCATGTGTGTTCATATATGTACAATATTTAGAATAGTGTTCAGAAAGTGTCATATATTATTCTTATTGATTTAGGTCACACATGAAATATTTAAATGATATCATTTGTTCATTTAGCAATCTAAGATTATTCTACATTCACCAGCAAAAGTCTATCATGTGATGCAAAAAACACTGGGCACAGAACCAAGTCACCTGGTTTTAAGCCCTAGTTCTGGGATTATATAGCAGGATGGCAGAAGAAGTGTTGCTTGACTTCTCTGAATGCCAGCTCTCTCATCTACAAAACAAAAGGTTTGGCTTATATCTAAAGGTCTAATTTGCTCTGCCTTCAATTATTCTTTGGTGGTAAACTCATCAGAGTGTTAAAGTAACAAATAATGCTAGAGAAATCTGCTGGGGTGGTGGAGGAGAGGAGGAGAGAAGAAATAAGAAGGAAGGGGCAACACAAGATGACCTATGTTCGTTTCCATGGAAACAAGTAAAGCTTTTTATCTTTTTCTAAATCTGGACCAAGTTGCTTTTTTCTCCTTTTTATTTCAGTAATCTATAGAGAGAATTCTTATCAAATGAAAAAATATAGGGAATTTTCCCCACTTCACCTAGATATGTGTATTATCTCTCAGTAGCCAAGATGAATTGATTTATTTCTTAGTAAAATTCTATCTTGCGTTCACTATTAGTACCATTTCTACTGCATTGGCTTGCTTAATACATAATAGCACAAATACACTGAATTTCTTCTTTATTTAAGCAAGTCCTTTACACAAATATGAAATGTGTGGAAGTAGGGTTAACACCTGCATTAAATGTGAGCCACATAAAAATTCTCTTTTTGCTTCTCTGTAACTCCTGTTAATCCTACTGCTGTAATTTCCTAAAATTTCCATAAAATACACTATTACCATTCTTGGGTAAGTCTTTCACAAAGGGACCCCAGTGACTCCTCAAGGACAAGTATCCCATATCAGACAACATTTAGCTCTGTTGCTGACCTACATTGAGGAAGTCATCCATCACTCAACCTGGCAGCATTCGAGGACTGCAGTAAGCCCTGTGTATAGTGCTCCCCTTAGTGAAAGACTTGTCATTATTCTTTTATTTTGGACTAAGAAATTCTCTTCTAAAATGGCCCAGTTTACAATCACAGGATACAAAAGGAATGTGACACATGGGCCATTAACATCTCTGAGCAAAAAATAGATCAGTCCAACAAACCTCAGGGGTAAACCTAGAAGTAGAGCTCAGAAACTCCTGCAGCAATGGAAAAATCAAGGGCGAGCAGAAAAGCTTAGGCACTGCTGATCTACGTGTGGCACTAGTGTGGCGAATGCATGGGTGTACTCAAGGATGTGACACAGGTGGAAACTGGCAAGAAGGGAGACTCGTTCATTTGTTCAAGAAATATTCAATGAGCACATGCTCTGTGCTGGACACTTCTGAGGGTAGAGTGGGGAGTAGCCACAGTTCTTAACCTCAAAAAGCCTATGGTTCTGGGGTGGAGTGGGGAGTTGAAGTGGGAAGAAACATGAAGCAGAGATTTAAGCATATATATCTATATGTATAGCCCATATATATATATAGCCCACAAACTAATCTATCATCTATCTATCTATCTATCTATCTATCTATCTATCTATCATCATCATCTCTCTCTTGATCTATATGTATAGTCCATATATCTGTAGAAAACACAAGCTATTAAAGAAGTACTAAGAAGGAATCACTTAGCTTAGGAGGCACTAAGCAGGCTTTCCAAGGAGGTGGCATCTTATCTGAGACCTGAAGCATGAGTAACAATGGTCTAAGTGAAGATGAGGGATTGGTTGCTCACACGAAGAGGAATGGTCTTCCAGGCAGAAGGAACAGCATGCATAAGCCCGAGATGGAAGAGGAAGTATGTTGTGTTCCTGGAGTTTAGAGAACCGATTAGAACCTACTGTGTGGGGATGGGGTGATGCAGAGATGGAGATTGGCAGTGAGTATGAAGATTTGTTTATTCAAAAGCTCTCTGATGGCAATGAGAAACAGGAAGTTCTAGTATGCCTTGAGGATGGAAACAAGCACTGAAGAGGGGCATGGCATACATAGATATTTTTTTGCCTTCCTCACAGCTTTGTCTAAAGCAAGCCTTACCTAGCATTGCGTGAACATTAAAAGTATAATTTTCAGTTCTTATGGAATGCATACTGTTCTGAAAATCAATTTTTCTCTCATACCTGGACTTCTCCCAAAGAATTACCTCTTCTAGAGCGTGGAAGGCATCTTGCAATAAAAATTCACTTCTTAGGGGTGTGAGAGCTATTGGAAGTGATAAACTCATTCTAATGATTCTCATTATTCCAGTAAATTTAAATAAATAAATATTATGTGTATTGAGTATCTGAAAAGGTAGACTGCTGGTTTCAGTTAAGAAAAAAAATGAAGACAAATAAAGGGAATACAGAGACTTTTCCTAAAGTGTATATACTTTTGTTATAGAAATAAAGCACATTGATATCATAGCAAGAGAATGAAGCACTGAGGAACACTGTGATACAGAAAACTGCCTAAAAATCGAGATAAGTGCTGGGGCTGCCAAATTACATACAGACAGAATGATCTCAACCATGTGAAAATACGTATGCACACATAAACATTTGAAAGAAATACCTTGGCTTACATTTGGTATGTTTATATGTTGTATCTGTCTGCTTGGTTAGGCTAGTTTATATTATCTTGAAAAAACTCTATTGACTCATCAATAAAATTAGTAAAATTAAGTGTGTTAGTAGAATTGAACAAATGGTAAGTTGGAATGGGAGGAATAAATTAGGTATGGTATCTAATCAAAGTTCACTTAGGCAGTAGAGAAGGAAGGAGGATCAAGAATCAGGATTCCCTTTTTTCAGGCTCAAGTTCTAAGCAACCTGTCTCCTAGCTGCTAAATCAACGTGAGTTATGACAGTTCACTCTTCTTCATGAAGACATAATGCTCATTGAGAAATAATGAATGATGTATTCTAGCTACTTAAAGTTACAGATGAGTAATAGAAGATTTCTGGCTGCTAAGAGTAGGTAGGGTCAATGCCAACACACTCATCTCTTGACCTGATCTAACCTTGCATTTGGCTAAATGATACTTTCTTCTTAATGAAAAGATCATGGGATGGGATATTGGTAGCCCAGTATCACTTCCTTTGTATTGAACTTGAGTTTTGTGGTTCTTTTAATTTTGCCTATATATCTTTCTGGCCCCATGTTCCCCCCATTTTAATTTGATAACAAGGGAGAAATCATTTGGACAAATGACACTTTTTCGTGTCTGCTATGCATAAGCATCCTGTGAATTGAAATTTGACTTATTTTAGTTTTCTTGAGTTATCCAGAAGTCTCTTGATATGTGTAATAACAGAGGTCTAGATTATGAAGTTGAATAAAGCTTCCAGAAAATATATAATTGATTTAGGTAATTTGGAGATAGTGTTAGTATGTGTGTATGTATGAATTAAGTATGTATGTATTTATGTATTTACTTACTTACTTATTTATTGGTGTTGGGATTGAACCCAGGGGCATTCTGCTTCTCAGCTACATCATCCAACTCTTTTAATTTTTAATTTTTTTTTTTGAGACAGAGTCTCACTAAGTTGCTAACTAACTGGGAATCCTCCTGTCTCAGTCTCCCAAGTGCTGGGATTACAGGCATGAGTCATTGCTCCTGGAAACTCCACTTTTATTAACTACACTTTTCTAGTTTCTATTGTTCTTTGCTTTCCAAGATTGTGTTAAGCCATCAAGAATCTAAAGAGAGAGCATACAGAATGGGAGAAGATCTTTTCCAGGTACTCCTCTGATAGAAGACTAATATACAGGATATACAAAGTACTTTTTTAGTACTTAGTACTAAAACAGCTCACCAAGTGTTGCCTACATGTATGTCAAAATCACTATGAAGTACATTTTGATGTGAGACTATAATGCACCAATAAAATATTAAATAAAAATTTCATTCAGAGATACCTTCCGATCATTAGTACATGTTTCCCTTTGTCATTCTTGTCTATGTATCTTTTTTATTATTTCAACTAGATTTCTAAGTTCATTGAAGACAGGGATGAAGAAGGTATGTTTTTTAAGTTAATGAAACAAATAGAATATGAAATCAGTAGTGTGACCTTTATTTGCAGTTGTGGGTGAGGTTAGCTGTGTCTAATCCTTTGATAAAACAAAAGTGACACACTTGTATATCTAAGGAAGATGATTCAGATCTTATTATCTCATTGTCTTATATGAACATCCTCCCTACTTTTTTCCTTAGTTCACTTCTTTTTCCTCTCTCCCCTTTCCTTTCTCTCTCCTCTCTCTTTCTTTCTCTTTTGCCCTGTGTTCTTCTTCCTTTCTCTCCTTCCATATCTGTCCTTCCTTTATTTGAAAGATAACTACCTTGAAGCCCCAGTGAGGGATGATTATTGAACTATGTCAGGAAAATGCTAGAAAAAGAATATAATACTTGCTTAAGTCAGTTTTATCCTCACTAAATTAGATTTCTTTATAATCCCTAAAGGACAGACATGCTTTGCAAATATAGTTTGTGATATACATCCTAATGAGAGCCATATAATTGTTCTTTATTATGAACTAGATATTCAGCCTCAATAATTAAAATAATTGAAAGTCTTTTGATAAAGTCAAAGAAGTACTCTCCTATCTTGCAGCTCCATGTGGAAGTTAAATATTACTTCTCTCAGCATGGGTAATGAGGGTGCAATGGCTCACCTTTGCAAGTACCTTAATGTCTTCTGGATTTGTGTGATATATTTTAGACAAAAGCATGGGCTATTCATTATATTAAATTTTATACTCTTGGTTATCTAATAAAGGATCACCTCAATGCCTTTGGGAGATGAAATTTTTAAAAAATCTAAAATACTCAAGCCAGGTGGAGTGGTGACACATACATGTAATCCCAATACTTGGCAGGCTAAGACAGGAGAATCCCAGGTTCAAGGCAAATGTGCGGTAACTTAGCGAGACCCTGTTTCAAAGTAAGAAGTAAAAAGGAATGGGGATGTAGTTCAGGGGTAGAATGCCCTGGATTGAAGTCCCCACATCACAAAATTAACTCAGAGCCAAAGTGCATGTTTCTTGCATGATAATGTGCCTTATTGCAAAAGATTAACCAAACTTCATTAAAGATTTAGGAAATAATTGTCTATTTTTTATTACAAGGGAAAAATGCCTTTTGGATATATAAAAGATACACCTATATATGTATCTTTTGTGGGGTGGTACTGAGGATCACACTTAGGGACATTCTACCTCAGAGATACACCCCATTCTTTTTTATTTTTGAAACAGAGTCTAAGTTGCTAAGACTGGCCTAGAAATGCAATCCTCCTGTCTCAGCCTCCCAGTACTGGGATTACAGGCATGCATCACTACGTCCAACTACATTAACCTATATTTAATGACTGCAAACTATCTTTAGTAAGGAAGATAAAATCTCATGTTATTTTATCACTTAAATCGAAAACTTATGTATGTATTTTTAGTTTTATACATATATAATACTTTTCAATTAACAATATTCCCCAATTAAATTTTTTCTTTTGGTCACATAGCCACATTTTTCTTTGGAAAATATGGTAGTCTTAATAAGTCAAAAGGTAGTAAATTAAAATTAAAGCCATAACTTTGAAAGATTTTTGACAAATAATTTACTATGACTTTAAGCAACAGGGAAAAATATTAAGGTAGACAGTCTCATTATAATGAAAGCAATCATCATTGTAAATGTACTATTCAAAATTAGTGCAATTTTAAACAGGAATGCCCACATGCTATCCCTGGGGAGTTTAATTGCCTCCACTACATAAACATGACTGCTGCTTCCTCTGGCCACACACAACTGTCTCTTTTAATTGTGTCAATCCTGCTGTCACCTAGGCCTCTTTTGTGGGATTGAAGGCAAACTTTCTAATCAAAATTGAATTCCTCTTTTAGTTTAGTTTCAATTTTAGCAGTCCTGTTTCGCATAGTTTAACAATCAATATTTTTTTTTTCTCCAACGAATTACCACTATGTTAAAGGATGTTAACATAGTTAATTCTCCCAAACCTGATTTCACTAAGTGTTAAGAAACGGACTGAAATTTCTTTCCTATAGTGCACACTGGAAGTCACAGGGCTTGGTTATGTGGCAGTGATGGCCACACCATTTTGGTCTCACAGGCAGAATGACTGGCAATAGCGGTTTGGCTTAACAGTTGAGGAACATTGGGTTTGAATGTAGATTTGACAAGTTATTACCACTGTGACTGTTAGAAAGTTGCTAAGATTCTGTAAGCCTCCTTCTTCAGCTATAAATTGGAAATGTCTAGCTAATAAACTTTATTGTGAGAATTAAGTATCATGATATTTGAAGAGGACTGGCACCTTGTGTGTGTGTTTTTTCGCAAAGGCTCTATTGACAGTTATTACCTATTTACAAAACGATGGTTAAATGATCAATTGATCTTCATAAAATAAATAAAAATAGACCATGGCTCTTGACATAAAAAAAAAATTCCATCCATCCTCACCTTCCACTATTAACATGTTTCTAGGACCTTCTAAGTAGGGTATATTTAGCTATACAGGATGAACAAGAGATCTTAACTGCCTATTTCAACCTTGGAAGTCCACTCTCCCTGTGACCCCGTGCTTGCTCTAGGTTAATGCCAATTCATGTATCTGGTATTTTTAGGGAAAAACCTAAAAGAACTGGTTTAAATTTCCTTTTAATAAGATTCACCAGAGAAGCACCTAGACTGGAACTTTCTCTAATCTGGAAAACAGTTCATTGCCAGAGAAACCTGCAGGTGTGACTGAGCTTGCAAGGTTTACTCTCCTTCATTACAGGCGTCCCAGGATCCCTTGGGACTTTGAGTCAAGCCTACCTCTCAGCGCTGCCATCTGCTTTTATTCCAGGCACCAAACAGATGGGACTTTGGAGTGTGACAAATTCCACAGTGGAAAGAGTGTCTGCAGGTTCGTGGCATTCTCTGCAGACAAGACCATGAGATGAAAGTATAACCAAACCTCCTGATTCCACAATTACCCAGGGCCTCCCGCTGAAGGGTCCAATGTGAAACTAAAAGCATTTGGCGAGGCATGAAGGGACCTCTCATGGCTTCCTCTTTTAAAATGACCTCTCTTTAAATTTTGCGTGTAAAATGGCAGTGTGCAGAAAACAGGTGAAGTGATTCTGTTCTCGCCTGGTTTCGTTTTGTGGGGTTTTTTTTTTGCCTCATTTTCTGAAGGCCTTACTGATATGTTCAGAAGAATATAATTTCATCAAGGTAATTTGCAGCTGACTTTGATTTTAATATGTGGTTCACTACAATACTTCATGATTGCCATAAATAGTAAATGTTCTAATATTCTGTGATGTGTCACAGCCATCACTGTTGTTTGCTGAAGAATGCCCCCGAACACTGTTGATTGAGTGTTAATATAAATTTGAGGTGTTTCATCGTCCCCTCCGAGAGAGACATCTTAAGTCAGATGGCTTGCTTATATTCAAATGAAGGTACTGAAAAAAAATACACAGTAAGAAGTAAAAAAAATAACAAAAAGGTATGCACAGACTCTTCCCAACTTAACACATTTGAAAAACAACTAGTTTTGGAGAGCACCTGCTACAAACAAATTTTACAGGCACCAAAATATAAAAGGCCGATCTATTGGGTTTACATGCATTCTCTGTCACTCTCCCTAAGTGCGACACAATTAATTCCCTATAATTCTGCAAGTAGTCAGAGAATTCAAGGTGACTGTGTCATGCCTTATGAATAAGGAGATAAAGAGAGAGCCTCTTTTTTTTTTTTTTTCAGAGAGATTATGTAAAGAAAACTATCAAGCATCTTTCATTTACATAGAGGTACTTTAACAGGGAAGTGGGTGTCTGCTTTGACTGAGAGCTCAGGGCTATTTGAAGCCACTGCAATTAGTTACATAAGCAGGTATTTAGGAGGAGGCCTTTCAAATGCATAATGCTATGTTAATGCATTGTTAAAAACAGCAATAATAACATTTACCAAAAACAACACTCCCTCAGAACTGGAGCTGGCAGCTGCCTGGGTCTCATCTGAGCTGTTTACAAGGACATACTGAGTGCCGCTCTGAGGGAGTGGAATGGCACTCAGGACCCGGCAAATTAGCTTGGGGAAATTAAGACCTGTTGGTGTGAAAATGCCATGTGGTTCACCGTGCCCACCCATCTCAGTTCTAGTGATGACCTGACAGCTACTGCTCATCCAGCATGGAAGATAAGGATGAACCCAGGGGAGACATCAGAAAGGTCTTGTGTACCATTCTAAGAAATTTGGAATAGTTTAAATGTGCTACTGAAAATCTTTAAATATGCCAAGTGTGGTGACGCACACCTGTAATCCTAGTACTTTGGAGACTGAAACAGGAGGATGATAGGTATGAGGCTGGCCTCTGCAACTTAGCAATACTCTCAGCAACCTAGCAGAGGCCCTGTTTCAAAATAAAATAAAATAAAATGGACTGGAGGGATAGCTTAGAGGTAGAATGCCTCTGGGTTTAGTTCATACACACACAAAGAAGAAAGGAAGAAAGGAGGGAGGGAGGAAAGAAATAAAGGAAGGAAAGAAGGAGGAGGAAGGAAGGAAGGAAGGGAGAAAGAAAGAAAGAAAGAAAACCTAAAATTCTCTTTGGTAGCAATTGGTCTGAAATACATTGTGTGAGGGGGCAATGGAGTTTTATAATAATAATGCTAATAGCAGGATGGATGGATAGATACCCCAATTGAGAGATACTTCCTAAATAATGTGACAGACAAAAGAGAAAATGAGTTATTAAAGGGATACTTAAGATGTGAAATAGATGTAATCCAGTAATTGATTGACTGTGAGAAAAGAAAGACAGAAAAGAGAAGTTTCTGTTCAGGAACTTGGTAGATAATAGTGGCCAAGCTGGAAACCACATTTGAGTGGGATTAGGGAAACTAGAATTGAGTTTTAAATACCCAGAAAACATCAAGGTAGAGATACTTATGAATGAATATAATTACGGACAGTTTGCTTAAGACAGAGGCTAGAAATATGGAGATTCTTTGACCAAATTTCATTTAGGTCTTCTAGGCCCAAGTGTACCCTTTCTTGTAACAGTTTTAGCAAAAACCCAAGACAATTTAGCAAGAACCTTCTTCCTTTGATATTTACTTGGGATCCTCATTGTTATGGCCCTGGGTTTGTCTGATCACTATTACTTATATTCAGCAAGAATCTTGTTAGTTCAGAATTCCTTCTAACCTGATATTTCTTCTTGATAATTTTCTATTTGCTGATCCCTACCCTACTCCTTATATAAGGTAAATATTCCCCAAACTCCAAGAAATATAGAAACTAACCTAAATACTTGTAAAATTTGTGTGATTTGGGTAAATCTTGGTGTCCTTAGAATTAGGCTACGTTAAGTAAGAGATCATTCCTAAGTAAGATAATCTCCTAAAATAGTCACTACTGAATATAAATTTAGTGTATAGATACATACATATACTTTTGGTATCTTATTTTCATATGTATATAGATGCTAAACTATGAGAAAACATATGTCTATAAAAATATGAAGAGCTATATTCATAAAATTTACTGGTCTGCTACAAAATCCTGGTATGTGACAGATAATTCACAATTGTCTACTTCCAAATTTTCTCTTAATATATGTAAATAAAACTACTAGAATTGATAAGGATGAGGGAAGACAACTGTGTATGAAAAGTAGAAAAGGAAAGTAGAATGTATTTTTGATAAGAAAATTGAATTGTGAAATATGAAGGAAATGTTTTTGTTAAGGTTAAGAGAGAATAATTTTGTCACGAAGTAGAATGACTAGTTGTTCCAGAAAGAGAAAGGAGAAAGAATACAGAACAAAACCTCAATTAATATAAGAAAATTGTAAAAGGTTTGTGGAAACAAAATCCTAAAAAGGGAATTTTATGTGTGATCAAGTTGCCAGAGAGTTGGATAGATTTTTATTTACAAGCTTTTTAAAAGAAAGCTAATATCAAAAGTATGCCAGGGCAAAGTTAGAATTTAGTCTTCTCTTTGAGGATACAATAACATTTTCTTGGGTTATTTGTCTATTCCTAGTAAGAAACTGAAAAAGCTTTTTCTTTGCCTTTTAAGCAAACTTCCTAGGAAACAAAAACTATCTTTTCAAAATTATTCTCTGTGATTTCTGTTAAACTTTATCACATTCATGCTTACTTCAGAGAGCCTACGTATTGCTTCATGGTGATATGTGATCTTCTTTGATGAAATGTTTAAATCTTCTGCCATTGTTGACAACCCTGAAATCAAATTATTTTCTTTCTTTCTTTCTTTTTCCTTTTTAGAATTTCATTGGTGCAATATAATCATATACCATAGTGAGTTTCAAAGTGATATATTCATATATGCATATAATATGTCTTGGTGTGTTTTCTTTCACAATCCAACTTCTTGACTCCAAGTTAACTTTGAGATTTCTCATCTAGATGATTCCTGGAAAATCTCAAAATATCTAGATGAAATCTCAATTTCATGTAGCAGAAAGAGAGGCATTAACAATAATTCAGAAATTATTCTGAACCTTCTTAATATTATATTTGTATATAATATTGACATACGTGTTCCAGAAATTATATGAAATTCCCCAAAATTTGGTTTATTATATAATTTCACACACACACACACACACACACACACACACACACACACACACACACACATTTGGTACTTGGGATTGAATCCAGGGATATTCTATCTCTGATCTACACTGCTGGCCTCTTTTTATTTTGAAGTAGGGTCTTGCTAAGTTGCCAAGACTGAGGCTGGAGCCTCAAACCTGCAAACCTCCTGCCTTGGCCTCCCAAGTACTGAGATTACAAGTGTGTATCACCACACCTGGCTACCCGTTATAATGTTAAACACTGTATGCCACAGAAACAATGAAATTTCCTTATCACAGACCCTTCCTTGTCAGATCTTTAACTTGAACCACTTTAAGTCTGGTCACTCACAGAACTCTCTGTTTACTTTGTTTCCTCTCTTTGAATCCACTCTAGGTCAAATGCTTCACCTTCAAAGATATTCATGGAAAAGATTCTGATAGGTAATATAAAATGCAAACCTCTGATAACTTTGGGACAGTACCACTAGATTGATTCAGAATTTCAAGAAGAAGTAAGAAAAAAAAATGATAGATTAATAAAGCTGCTGGTCAACAATGATTTAAGCCAAACAATAATTAATTACATTGGAATGGTTCACTGATGAGCATGATTATAATTTTTAGTTTTTCTGCTCAGAATATTTCCGGTTCTTTAATGTTTCACTTTTCAGATTTTAAAATAAAAACTTTCCTTTTTCTCTTACATTATCTGTCACTTATGGCAATTTCATGAAGAATATCTTTGTGAACCAAATAAAACATTATTTTACCTAGTTTCTCCAGAATTTAGACACTCTTATTGAGTGTTCTTATTTTCATGGGAATATAGTTTATTTAAATAAATTCAATAATGATCTGTAATCCTTATATGGGATATAACTGGAAAACTTGATTATAGTACAAGGCTTCGATAGAATATTATTTTTTATAAATGCTGCCAAAAGTTAAATACGACCAGTTTAAATGAACGAAGGTTGCCTTTGGTGGCTGATGCTTACAGAGACTGTTCTATAAACCAGTCTAGTATTGAGCAGATCACTTCCTGTGAAGCGCAGGAGGCTGAAACAAGAGGATCACAGGTTCACACCAGCATCAGCAACTTAGGGAGGCCCTCAGCAGTATAGTAAGACCCTGTTTCAAAAATAAAATATAAAATAGGACTGGGGATGCAGTCAGAGGTAGAATGCCCTGGGTTTGATCTCCAGTACTACAAAGAAAGAATTAACCCAAATCTATAGCAGGCCTTGACATTCTGATCTCAAGAGGCTTTTGCAAGTCTAGTCTAAAATCCCTAATGAAAAGTTGTAGCATAGCTAACTTAATAAATAAAAAAAGAAAAGAAGATGTCTTTAGTCAGAGACAATTGGTACAACAGCTATGTAAATAATCAGACATATTTAATAAGATTACTCATTTACAAGCAAATTAGTTTTATCATAGTTATATTTGAAAGAAATGCAGTGACTGTAGACAGAAAAAATTACATTCAAACTGAAAACTGTAGCACACCCTTATCAGTGTGTAATTCTAGTCCTGTTTATTGTCTGTAAGGTTTTATTTACTTGTAAACTGGAATTGTGTGTGTGTGTGTGTGTGTGTGTGTGTGTGTGTGTGTGTGTGTATTTGCGTGATACTAGGGATTGAACCCAGAGGTGTTCAACCACTGAGCTATACACTCAGCTCTGTTTTATTTTGAAACAGGGTATAAGTTTCTGAGAGCATTACTTGGTTCCTGAGTCTGGCCTTATGATCCTCCTATCTCAGCCTCCCATGTACTGGGATTACAGGTATGTGTCACCTTGCCTAACTAGCTTGGAGTGGATCTTAAATTCTAGTTTCCTTCAATAACTGGCTACAACTCTCAAAATGAATATTTCCAATTTTTTCATCTCTTACTTTCCTGACATGGCATTGCTAAAAACAAAAACTTCCCCTCAATTTGCTTTGCAAATTGAGATTGGACAGCTTGATGTAAACTTTGAGGACATTTTCATAACAAACCACATTTGGGTAACTTTATAAACTTGTCTGCTGTTGCATGGCACACTAAGAATATTCACCAGAACAACCAGTAACATTGTCAAAGACATTAAAACATTAAAATTGCAAGTCAGAAAACTTCTCTGATTGATTCTCACTGCCATTCTTACTCCACCGACTAACAATATGCTTCAAGCTTTACATCTAGAAATCTTCTAAACACACAGTCGTCTGGACTCATAAGCTGAGTTTCCAGATATTAATTATTTTTTTTTTTTTTTTTTTTTTAGTACTAGGAGTTAACCCAGGGGCATTATACCTCCAAGTTATCCCACCAGTCCTTTTGTATCTTGAAACTTTTGAAACAAGGGCTCACTAATTTGCTTTGGTTTTCTTTCTTTTTCTTTATTTTCATAGATTTTTTTTTTGAATGCCTGATGGTCACACCATACAGCAGATTTCTCCTACTACCAAGTCCCAAGGGATGATTCAGCTGGTCCTTCCTTAATAAATAAAAGGTGACTGAATTAGAACATGGACTTCTATTGTTCAAGAGGAGAAACTGATACAGATTCTTTGCTTGGATACACTTTAGTTAGGCTCTTGAACTTTCTTCTATATCCACCTGTGCATTTCCTTATAAAACACAGTTTTAGCAAGAAACCTAATAAGACAACTGAACAAGAACCTCCTTCTTCAATATATTAAATGAGTATGAAAAAATACATATGCTTTCGGGTGAGGTTTCATCACCTTGGCCTATCTTCAGCAAGAATCCCCTTAGGTAAGTCGAGGCAGAATTTCCCTTACTCTTGATGCTCCCTTTTAGTAATTTTTCATCCACCCACTCTCACTCGGCTTCTTGCATTTAAATTCCCACATTCTGTGTACTGTTTAAAGTTAACCAATCTCTCTCTGCCCCAGCAAAATGCCACTGCTGTGCTCTCTCTGCCTATTGTGATAAATCTCCCTTAAATAAGGTCTCCCTTCCTGCGCCATACAGGTGTCAGGAATAATTTCTTCTTTGAGATGAAAACTCTAGTGGGATCCATTTGCCCAGGGAAAGTAAATAACTTGAGAAGACTAGAAATTGTGGAAGAGTCCAAGGAAAAAGAAAAATAAGTTCCAAAGCTGGGTGTGGTAGCACATGCCTGTAATTCTAGTATTTTGGAAGGTGAAACAGGAGGACTGCAGGTTCAAGGCTAGCCTCAGCAACTTCCCAAGACCCTCAGCAACTTAGCAAGACCCTGTTCCCAAAGAAAGAAAGAAAGAAAGAAAGAAAGAAAGAAAGAAAGAAAGAAAGAAAGAAAGAAAGAAAGAAAGAAATCTAGAGGTAGAGCTAGAGGTAGAGGGTCCCGGGATTTAATTCCCAGTTCAAAAAAATCAAGAAAAATAAGTTCTGAAAAAAAAATTACAAATTAATGCTAAAAAATAGCAACATCTCATGCATAGTCTATATCCATAAAATGTTTCACCAGTAGATATATTAATCAAAGACAGAAAAATATATTAAAACAGGAGATATTATGGTAAATATCAACCCTCTCGCTGACATTTGTTTAGCTATGTGAGAATAATTTTTGTAGGACATGGGCTTAAAATGCACTCATCTTTTCTAATTCATTAAAATGAAAGTAATTCAGATCCTAAGAATAGTCTTCAGCTAGAACATTTTTTTTTTCAGTATCTTAATAGGGAATTCCCACCAGTCAAGTTGAAGTTGCATACTGTTCACCCTTTTGAGATGAAGGATTTGCCTTTTAATGAGAAATTTTCATTTCATTATAATGATGTACCTTCTGTCCTTGACTTGGTTATTATCCACAGAAGCAGGGACTTCTTTGGACCATGTGTTCAGCATATAGTAATGACAGATTCCAGAAAATTTATTTCAGACATTTAAAAAATAGCCCTAAGAAAATGAGCATGAAAAAATACATATGCTTCTCTGCTGGGTACAATATAAAGAAAATCTTTAGAGGTGACCTCACAGATTTCCTGTCTTGCATCTATCTGTAAAGATGGAACTAGTCCATCTAGTAAGGAATGGTGTTAGATTAGGCTATTGAACACACTAAGAATTGTTTGTAAAGGACAATTTGATTATTCAGAGGCACAGAGCCAGCAATGTATTTTAAGCAAAAAATAGGTGTGTGTGTGTGTGTGTGTGTGTGTGTGTGTGTGTGTGTGTGTGTGTGTTTGTTACTGGGGATTGAACCCAGGAGAATGTGACATCCAAGCTACACTCCAAAGCCTTTTTATTTCTTATTTTAAAACAAGGTCTTCCTAAGTTGCTGAGTATCTCACTAAGTTGCTAGCGCTGGCTTTGAACCTGTGATCCTCCTGTGTCAGCCTCCCAAGTACTAGGGTTACAGGCGTGTGTTGCTTGTCAGGCTTCTAACTTAATTTGACACACCAACACCTTGAGTATACAGAAGCAAAATTAAGTAATAAAGAATTAACAAAAATGAGTTCCTATTTGTGAAATAATAGTATAATGCATTGAGGATAATTTTGACAACTGAATACATTTGCTGGTCATAATAAAATGAACAGATTTTCAAGTTGAATCAATACTATCACTAAAACATCAGCATTTCTGAGGATACCTCCAAAATTGTCTGAGATTATTTATTTGGAAGAGAATTTCCTATCAGTGGTAAACTGAGGATAAAAAAAATGTCAAGATTGTTCAGCTCAAAAAATTCTCTTTTCTCTGAAGTTTTGTGATATTTTCTGGATCACTGCTGTAACTTTATAATTATTATATAGCATTATCATTGTTTTTGTTTCTCTCCTTCTTTACTGGAAACTCCTTGAAGGCAGAATAAATGTTTGATTGTTTTGCTACTGCCAATCATACCTTATCTTCTAAAAATCATGTATTGAACAAAGTGATATATGCCTCATCAACTAAAAATCTTCTCTTTCTGTACTGTGTGTCTGAAGAGAAAGGCAAGGTTATGATTATATAGACAAAGCAATTTACATACACAACTCTGCAGTCTGAAACGCAGACACTACAGTAAATCACCTCGCAGAGGTTACTGAGCTAAACCTCCTCCCAGAACCGTGGGATCTCATTTGTCTGAAATGTGTGGCTCTGTCATTAAGGGAAGCTGTGGCATTTATTTTTGCAATTTCAGAATGTTGGAAAGGACCTCTGGGAAAAAAAATGTGATACTTGTGTTGTTTCTCTCCTTTCTAGCAATCACTGGAGCCCAACATTGTCTTCTGTCCCTCACTTGCAGGACTAAGCATGTGAGCATCTCCTCCAGGGGCAGCAGCTGCACCTCGCCATCAAGTGGTGTGGGGCTCCATCTTGCCCTCTATGGACCACAGTGGGGTCCGCCCTGCTCCCGTGGTGGTGAACACCCCAGACCACGTGCCTGGCTTTTCTCCAAGTGCACAGGCAGAAAAGCTAGGCAGAGAGAAATAGTTCACTTAGTGAAAACTCCACCTTTAGATGTGTGGAGACGTGTGATGCCAGATCACAGCAGTGGAGAAGAGCAAAGCACGGGTTTCAGGCAGATGGATGGGATTCAGACAATTCATATTTTTCTCTTTATGTCATAATGGTAATTAGACTAGTACCAAGTCTGTTTACATGGTTCCTGTTGCCCTTCAAACATCATTTCTCTTCATTTCCTTAGCCTCACATTCTGAAAATTTTAATATCACATGCTACTAACATGTGTTAGATGACAAAGTGTGTGTGTGTGGGGGGGTAACATTCTCTGGAAAATAACTTTTAATAATATTAAAACCATGAACTTGGGTGCTGTTTCTTTCCCACTAGCAGAGTAGCTCAAAGAGACTTCTGTCACGTTGGAAAGCACAGAGTAAGACCCTGATGTCATCATCCACTAAAAGTCAAACATAAGACATCTTTTGAAGTATCAGAGGCACTACATTTTTAGGGAATCCTAGGTCACTGGGCACTAGAGGAACAAAAGGAGTTTGAGCTTGCCGTATAGCTATTTCTTTTATATCACAGATGCATGTTTATTACACACACACACACACACACACACACACACACACACACACACACACAGAGCCCAAAGTGGCAGGTGTTAAGAATGCAGTTTTAGAACTCACTGAGAGATGTCTAAGGATTGCCATTGGGACTTTTGGGCATGAACCCCACCACAAGGGATTGTAATTAGAAGCTGGATGTAAAGTTGAGTGGTCTGCTGCTCTTACACTGTTCTAGTTTTCTTGCAAAAAAAAAAAAAATATCAAAGATTGTCCGAGGTCCCTTTGGCTAAATTTTACAGAAATTAAATTTTGTAGAACAAAGTTGATGATGGGAAATCCACTAAAATATATGGATATTCTAGGATCTTGGAGATTTCTGATGCTTTAATACTTGAATAGAAGTTGGACATTTCTTTAAAAGTTTGAGAAGTATAACAGGAAGTGTGCTGAGGTGAAAGAAGGCATATGCTCAGAGTCACCGTGCTCTGTTAAGTTGCTGTGTCCTTTACTCCGGAGTTTGGGACACTGTGGTTTTTCCAGATGTGTCAGTGCCTCCATCACACAAGACCTCATTATTAGAGGCACCACTTCTCATCAGAAGAGACTCTCTTTCCAGGCCATGAAAATTCTGCTTTTCATTTCTTAATGGTCTCACTCACCAATGATTAAGAGATAAAAGGCACAGTGATCACACTTGTCATCTCGGTACTTGGGAGGCTGAGACAGGAGGATCACAGGTTCAAGATCAGCCTCAGCAACTTAGTGAGACTTTGTTTCAAAGTGAAAAATAAAGAGGGTGAGAAGTAGTTTGGAGATAAAATACTCTTGGGGCTTAATGGCCAGTAAAAAAAAAAAAAAGATAAAAGATCTTAAAGAAGTAATAATAAAGTGCTGGTTAAAGGTATTTGGTGAGCTACCTTCCCATGGACAGCAAAACACCTTCTTTTCCAGAATTGTGTGTTATACTCAACATAGTCTACATCCAACATCACCCCCAAAGGCAAGAGAATGGACATTCTTTCACACGAGTCAGACTACATCATCTTGATGCCTTATTATTCTCATTTACTAAAATGCATTTCAGCTGGGCATGGTGTGAATGCTTGTAATCTCGGTACTTAGGAAGCTGAGAAAGTAGGATTGCAGGTTCATGACCAGCCTCAACAACTTAGGCCATCCACAACTTAGTGAAATGCTATTTCCAAATAAAAAGAATAAATAGCTCAGAGGTAGAGTGCTCCTAGGTTCCATTCCCAGTATCAAATAAATAAATGAATGAATGAATAAGTTAAATGTATTTCAAGTCGGGTGTGGTGGCGCATGCTTGTAATCCCAGTCCTTGGGAGGCGGAGACAGGAGGATCTGGGTTCACGGCCAGCCTCAGCTACTTAGTGACGGCTTCTGCAACTTAGTGGGACCCTGTTTCAAACTAAAGAATAAAAAATAGTGCTGGGGGTATAGCTCGGAGGTAGAAAGCCCCTGAGTTCAATACCCAGTACAACAACAAAAAAATGTATTTCATATACAGAAAGTAAATAGTTTTACTATACTTTTCCTCCTTAAATTATCTGTTTTTCCCTTATTATCTGTGTGGTAAAGAAATAAGGGCTTCTTCATTTTGCAGAGAAATGTATTGAAATACTGTGATTTTTTCTGATACATATAATATACCACTGAAACACTTAGTTGGAAGATGACAGCAGAGGCTGTCATATTAATGGCTCAAACTCTATCATTTTTAATTAAAAAATGAGGATGAGTTGGGTAACTCTGACTCAGGAAACTGAAACTTCCAGAAAGCGCTGATATTTCCTTCTATTACAGTGATTTACAAAGTGTGTTCTCAACTGGGAACTTGGGAACTTTAAATTCTCTAAATTCTGGTTCTCTGCATCAGCCACTTAAGAGGCGAGACCTAACAATACCTGTTGTAATACGCTCTCTGATTAATTTGATGTGGCAGATTCCTTTCTTGACCAAACTTTATTCAGTCTTCTCTTCTGAGCTCTTTTTTAACTCGACCACAATTTTTGAACTTCCATGTTTGTGTATGCATTTGTTCAATTTTATCAGGTATCTTCCTAAATCAGTTGAGCTAGAATACCCCATCCTCAATATATAATAATCCTGGATATCTAATCAGGTTCCTCATCTTCCATCAACAGCAAGAATCCTGCCAGGTCAATATAGCCAGAATTTTTCCTTACTTCTAATATTTCTGCTATTAATTCCTATCCACCAATTCCCATCCTGCTCTTCGGCTATCAAACTCCAATTTTGGTGCAAGCCTATAATCTTAGTATTTGTGAGGCTGATACAGGAGGATCACAGGTTTGAGGTCAGCCTTGGCAACTTAGTGAAACCATCAGCAACTTTAGGAGACCATCTTTCAAGATAAAAATAAATAAAAATGGATGAGGTTATAGCTTGGAGCTAGAATGTTCCTAGGTTCAATCTATAGTACCCAAAACATAAAATAGGACTGGGAGTGTAATTCAGAGTTCGAATGCCCCTGGGTTAAATTCCCAGCACCATAAAAACAAAACAAAACTCCACTTTTCATTGTTGTATTCAGAGTTAAGCCCAATCTTTCTCCTTTGTTGTCAAATTTCATTGCTGTGGTCTCTGTACCTGCCATGACAGTCTCTCTGAATAAAGTCTTCCTTATCATTCTTTAGCAGTATCATTGACTAGTTTTTTCTTTAGCAGGTGTTCCCTCAGGCTTGAGAACCACTGTTGTAAACTTTCTGTATCAAGTGTTTGCACCATTATCTTGATGGGAATGGATCCAATTTCACACCAGAAGTTTGGTAAGAAATACCAAAAATTACATTTGTATTTTTCCTGAGAAATTAAGAGCATGTGTAAGCATAGAGATGATTAAAAGAAGAGTACCAGGAGAAAGACAATGTACAAAGAAAAAGTGGAACCAAGAAACCAGACTGAGGATCACAGGCAGTCAGGAGAAAGATGAAATCCTGCAGACAAGGAAGAGGAAAGCATTCAAAGGAATATATGATCCTGAAGAAATGGAAATGGAGAGGAATACAAACTCCAGAAGTCAAGGGTCTTTTTGTTGTTGTTGTTGTTGGAAAGGAAGCATACACTGATTCACGTGTTGTCTTTTCTTCTTTTTAAAGTCTTATTTTGATCAAGCTTGGGCTTAGTCAGACATGCACTGTGAACTTTAGAAAGACTTCAGATGTTTAAAAGAAAAAGAGTTGACAGAATCTCTGACATGTAACTCCATAACAGAAAAAGGAAGACCAAAGGTTAGCAACATTTCAAGAAATACCGGTCAGACTAAGTGAACAGAAGTAATTCCCCCAAGTACGAGCACATGGAAGAACTTGTAGAGTATGAAGTGGCACATAAGTTTCTACAATGAACTTGACTCTTAAAAGGAGATGTCGGAATACCAAAAAATGGCAATTTAAAGGATATCATTGATCTATAAGAATAGTGTTTAGAAGGCTAACCATAAAACAAGCTGCTAAGTGCTGAAACTGAGAGAAAAGTTCTTTTTATTGTTGTTGAGATTTGATTTGTTTTTCTTTGTTTGAATCAAGAACATCAGAGAAAAAATAAGCCCACTGCTTTGGGCTAGAATGCAACACCTGATAGTTGATCAAAAAGAAAAAAAAATAAAGACTGAATCTATGGCTTAATTTCTGTCTTCTCTTTCAGTAAGAATGAAGGGAAGGAAAGAATACAGGGAAAATGAATTTAAGCTGAGGAAGGGACAGATGATGAGAATGTTGTTGTATAATGTTTTTGAGTTATCTATGTCTCCTGATGTGAGTTAATTGCTACTCGCTGTTCTAGTAGAACACAAAGTGACTCTGTACATCTACAGGGATGCTGCCAAAGCCACAGAGAACAGAGGGAGCACTGGAAACCTGGGGATAAGAATATGTAATTTGGGTTTTAAAAAAGAAGAAAGTGAATTTCTTTCCTGGGTCCATAAGGATTGGTGTTAATTCGAGGCCTAATATTTAAAGGAGTGGTGGGTGAGACATAAAACAAGAGGTAGGGATAATACAAATAGGACTTAAGCTGGGTCTTTTTTGTTTTGTATTGTTTTGAAATAGAGTCACAGACAGATATAGTAAAGAATTACAGAGTCTAATACACTCTGACTTCTTCAAGGGCACATCTGAAAAAGTCTCCGATGGACAGTGATGGGACTTTCACTTATTCTGCAGGTGAGAATGTAAATGTATTAGAACTATTTTAGAAAACCTGGAAATATCAAGCAATATCAAAGATGCAGAGACTACATGGCTCTGGGATTATCTCTTAACTGGAGGGCCTTGACAAACTTTTATATACATGCACAAGGCAGCATGCCTAGTCTCCTGGCAGTAATGCTCTAACGGACTCAAAGAGCAAACAACATAAATACCCATGAACATTAGAAGAAATAAGTTGTGAAATTAACACTCAATGAAATATTGGACTAGTAAAGCAAAGGAATCAATTAAAGCCAAACAAATCAATGTGGATAAATTACAAAAATATAGTTGGGTGACATTTGCAAGGAATATATGCTGTAGAATTCCATTTATATAATGGGTATTCTGAGATATCTTCAAAACTGCATTATATACATATATATGCATATATATATAAAATGCATCATATATCATATATATGTCATATTGACATATTGGTTTTATATATATGTATATATATATAAATATGTATATATATATGTATGATACAGTACTTGGGAAGCAGAGGTAGAAGAATCACAGGCTTCAGTAACTTAGTAAGGCCCCCAGCAACTTAGTGAGACTTGCTTCAAAATAAAAGGTAAAATGGAACTGGGGGGTGTAGCTCAGAGGTAAAAAGCCCCTGGGTTCAATCCCCAGTAAAACAGACAGACAGACAGACACACACACACACACCCCTATGATGATGATTTTCCAGATATCAATTCTGAATATCATGTTTCAGCTAGAATCCAAATATCAACTTATAACTTATAAATACCAGTTTATTTGTATTATGGTTTGATGGGTTTGTTTTAAAGGCTTATTCCTAGGGAACTTACAGTAACAGGTTCAATTTAGTAAATAAACTGATTCATACTCCTGAATAGAGAGGAAGCAAGTCTGCTCAGGTCACCCTCTCTGATTTTTATCATGGGTTTCTGATAGCCAAAACTACATATAGTATCCCTCTGTGCTTACCAAAATATGTCATTGGAATTATTGTCTAGCATATCAATCCTTTATGATTCAGTGATAGGAAAAACTGGTATCTCTCCTTAATTTTAATGAGTGCCATTTTTTTTTTAGACATTTAGTTATCCAGAAAATCGATCTAACTTGAAGCTGAAGCTTAATGACTATTTAACCATTACTGCCCACCTTATAGGAGTTTCATCTTTATGTTCTTTTTTTATCTTATTTTTTTAAAAACCTATTTGAAATAATTGGTAAAACTTATGTAATTAGTAGAAAATTAAAAGTCTTTAATTTTCTGGAAGAAAAAGTCTAAACATGGCCGCATTCCTTTGCTGACTGGTATAGTTTCAGACACGCAGAGAAGCACATTGACAGCTTAATTAGAAGCTTGTACTCAAGGTCATAACTGTAGGAACCAAGCAGACTGGCCTCTTCTCCTTCAAAACTCACAATCTGTGAATGGTGGGGGATGTAGGGAGATAATATCAAGGGTCATTTATATATTGTTAACTGTAAATACTTTATTTTCTTCTCATTGATTAACTCCAGAGAAGAGGAAAAAAAATGCCACTCCTCAACCATTTTTTTCAATATTTTTGCTTACTATTAAACATATGTTGAGCAATTTTAATTCAGTTCAACCCCCCAAAGAAGGAAATCCTATGTAAGAGTAGGACGGACTTTACCTCTCTTCCATCAGACAGTGTTGAGAAGGGAAAATATCACAAACATGTAGTCAGATTTGTGTTTAAGTCCTCTCCTTCCTAGCTTTGCATCCTTGGAGAAATAATTTCCTTCCAGAAGTCTTAGTTGATCCATATATTAAGCAAGGATACTAAAGCAATACAATGCAATACAGTACAACACAATGCACCTCCATGCAGACTGCACTGGAGATACAAGGTCTGACTTATAGCTGGAGGAAGACCCTCTCCTCCACATAAAGCAATTCCTATGAAGAGACTGACAGGTGTGATGGAAATATTAGCTCAGTACCCTGGACAGAAAAAAATAGACGAGAATGAAGACAGCTGCCCTTTCCAACCAAGTCACTGACCCAATTTTGTATTTGAGATGCTCTTTTTTGGACCGCTCTTTCAGACAACTTCCCCAGGCAACCGCATTGCAGTTTCCTCCTTACTTTTTTTTTTTTTTTTTTACCCTAGAAATGTATTCTGCAGTCTCTAGGCCTTGCTTTAGTCAAAACACAAGGCAGACATCTGACACTGTGGGAACTTCATAAATATTATACCAATCAACAAAGTGATAAATCAGAAGCAACTGCCAAGAAAACTCAGCACTTAAAACAGCTTCCGGACTTCTTTCATTGACTTATTTTTCACCCAGGAATAGTGCTCAGGGGAAGATGGCCGAATGGAAGTGGATTCTGATTTCTGATGAATCATTAGTCTTGGGTCTAGTTCTTCAGCTGGTATATCAAATATATTTGTTGATTTTCCTCTATGTATAGAACAGAGGAAAAGTATTCATGACTAAGTTGATAATATAGGTGAACAAATATCAAAATAGGGACAAATTAGAGAAAGTACATTTTTAAGAATCCTAAAAATAATATTGTAATTATTCACTGCTAAAAGGATATGAACACACCTTTAATATAGACAAATGCACAAATGCAATTCAATAAGTTGCCATGTTAAACCTAAGACTTCCTAGAGTAGATTTCTAGCAATTTTAAAGTCCAAATGGTTCTTATTTTGTATCCACAACAAAATTGGTAATGTCCAGATACCAATCTAAGACACAAGATTCATAGAATTACTAGATAGAATTTATTCATTTTCTATAAAAATATTTATAATTTTTATGCTGAGAGGTAGTATTTTTGACTTTCAAAAACAGAAAACTATGGCTCAGAGTGTTAAGATTGTATTTTCTCACTTTTTTCAATTAAGTTTTTTTTTTTTTTTTTCTTTTTGCGGTACTGGGAATTGAGCCTAGGATCTCGCATATACTAGCAAGTGCTCTACCGTTGAGACAGGGTTTTGCTACAGTGCCCAGGCTGGCCTTGAACTTGCAATCTTCCTTCCTTGGCTTCCCAAGTAGATGGGATTACAGGTGTGAGCCACCATACTCAGCATTACCTCATTCATATTGGCCTTTTTTGTATATTTCCTTAGTCTAAGTCAGTACAGTAATAGCTTATATCAAGGATTTGCCTTAAATTTTTTTTTTATAATAGCTAAGCATGGATAAGATCTCAAATACCCCCTAAATGTCACTCTTTAAGTTCAAATGACTGTGCTTGCTACAAGGACTCTAAGAAATGCTACCTAAACTAGGGGCTGTGCTCATAACATATTCAAAAAGAAAACATGTTTTCAGATGCCAAGTATTTATAAAAATGAAGTCTTCTGCTTCCCAGAGCAGATAAAGCTCTTCGGATGCACTGTAACAGTTGTATAGAACTCTTCTGGATCTAAAGAAGAGACATTATTTAGCCCAGAGGCAAATACAGAGAGTTTTCAAGCTAAGACCGTGATCCAAAATCTATACTAAAATTATCTCCAATATATGAGAATTAGTATGTAAAAATTGCATAGGTTTGAGTGGAAGAATGGGAGTAGGAATGAGAATAGGAACCTAATTTTTCCCAATTGAGTCTCATTTCAGGGTCCAGTGAAAGTCTTATTTTATTAGGCCTTTCCAGGGGAAGTCGAATGCTGCTATTTTATGTATTTTCATTAATATTTTAATTTTTATACTTGCATCCTGAGGCGGATTCATGAAAGGAACATTTTTTTTTTTTTTCATGGAAGAGGAAAAATCTAATATTTTCCACTCTCTGCTTCCAGAGAATTTTAACACTACCAAGGGCATTCTCATGTCATCTGGAACTAGTCTTTCATGTTCCACAAATGACTTCCAAATTAAATGCAAGTATGTAATAGGAACATGTACTATATTTGTTCTAATTGTTTTTTACAGGATGGATTCTTCTTAATGCAGTTTGAGATGTCACATTCTGAAGACAGAAAGAAAATACAAATTTGGGAATAAGGATATATGATACCCCACAGAGGAAAAACACTATTCATCATTAAAAAAAAAGTTGGTTTTAGCAATGCATAGCACACTAACCAAACTGGTCCTTGCCTTTTTTTTTTTTTTTTTTTTTTGCAGTACTGGGGATTCAACCCAGGGCATTCTACCTCTGAGCTACAACCTCAGTCCTATCCTATCTTTTTGTTCTTTATTTTGAAACAGGCTCTCACTAAGTTGAGGAGGGTCTCACTAAGTAGCTGAGGCTGGCCAGGAACCCAGATCCTCCTGTCTCAGTCTCCCAAGTACTGGGATTACAAATGTGCATCACCGTGCCTGGCTTGGCCTTTGCCAGTTTTAAAAAATAAAATCTTAATGGCATAGTCATGGCCATTCATTTATGGATTGTTTTGGTAGTTTACAGAAGTTTGCTGACTACTAGTCTTCAGCATAAAGGTAAAACAGGTATCTGTATGGTGTATGGTTAGATTGTATTTACTCTCAGTTTTTTTATGGTGCTTAGAATCCTCTTTTTTTGAAATGAATAACATATGAATTTTGAAAATGAATGAACACAAGAATTTAGAGGTTTAAGGTCCAAATATTTTACTGTCATGCATTCTAAGCAACACCTGCAAAATCTTGACAAGCAGCATTCTATTAACTGAATGCCATTGGATTTCCATGCAGTAGCACCATAAGATTTGGAAGCTATAATTTTAAGCAGAATTTGCAAACAGAATTAATAATCTTACTGGTTCCGAATCAAATCTTCAAAAGACTATTTAAATCTACATGTTACCGAACATGCCCCATTCCTTATAGAAATATAACTGCCATCTATTTTTCCTGACCTTTCACTACACCTTTTTCGTCTCTTCCATGGTGTTTTATTTAAAGCTGTCGACTCTGCATATCATCCCAGCATCAATCATGGGAGAAGCAAAAGAACCTAAAGATTTCACCTCTCTGGCTCCAGACAGCTCTGCCTCCAAATCATCCAGGTTAGACGGCTGCATGCCATGTTTCTAAAAATACCTTCTTTGGATGTGATAAATTTCACTAACAACCTTTAGAGTTAGAAAGTTTTCCTTAGTCCAAATGCTTTACTATAGTATAATTCCATTTCCTCCTCTTATTCATAAAAAAAATGAGCAATAGAGTAATAACTTAATCCCAATTAAGAAGTTTGAGTTGTAATAATTCTGAAATCATGGACTTTGATTGTCCTAGCAATACTTCTACTCACAAAGGATACTTCACTTTTATTCTTCTTTTTTATAAAGTGGCAAGAGATTTCTAGGGATTCCCACCTTAGAGACATCTATGAGTTTATTGAGTTATTTATTTATGTATTTATTTATTTTCTTCCCTTCACAGCATAAGAGCTAATATTTATTCCTTGCTTATTTTATCATCATTGAAAAGTGTGTCTCATATCATTCTTTCCCTCTATTTACAGAATACTTTCCATTAGTATCCCCATTTTAAAGCAGGGAAGCCACAGCTTAGAGATAATATTTATCTAAGACCACACGGCTGGGAAGTGACAAGGCTCACATGCAATCCCAGGTCTGATTCCGGAGAGAAGGATTTCGCCCACTTATCTCTGTAGCTTGGTGGGAGGAGATTGGGTTGATCACATCCTCATTCCCTCGGGAGTCCAGCTTTACATTTCTGCACACAGCAAATTCTCACTAAAATATAAGTTGAACGAATGAATGGCTGCCATTCTTAACAAGGTGTTTAAAGTCTATGCCAAAATGTTAGTTATATCCTTCGTAGGTGCCATGTCTTTGTTTACTTGCGCAGAGCTAGCTTTGCTACTTCACAGTTTATTTAAACCAGACATTAAAACAACCAGTGAAGCCAAGCATAATGGTGCTATTGACTGATACAGGAGGATCGTAGGTTAGAGGCCAGCCTCAGCATCCTAGAGAGATCTTGTTTCAAAACAAAATAAAAAGGACTGGGGATGTAGATCAGAGATAGAAGACTGCTGGGTTTGATCCTGACAACAACAACAAAAAACAAAAACAAACAAACAAACAAAACAACCAGTGAAACTGGGAAATTGGAGAGTAAATACTAACATTTTCAGGAAAAAAAATAATAAAAGAAGAGACAAGTTACTTGGGAGAACAATCAGGAAATAAACCTAAAATGTGCCATCTTTGAACTGTTTAGATTAATTTTTAAATGTCTTTCCTTCATGGTTAAGCCCTTTCATTCCATAGTTTTGGGTGATTGACTCCCAGACGTTGACCCACATTCAAATCTCCTTCCTTTGCTCCTTCCAACTGTGGCTGCTCCTTTACAGAACTGAATTATTCAAGTCACAAGGAGCTCTACTGAACAGACCCATTCCCTCAGAGCTTTAGGGGTGAACTCTCCCGGTCTCTTTGTGTCACTTACATCCCTAGCACCATGATTTCATTTTAAATTAATCAAATATATATTTAATCAATTAGATGGATTATTTTACCTTGTAATATTAATTATAATACTAAATATCAAATATAACTGTTAAATATAGTTATATACTTGACCAGATTAACTATATTTAACTATATTATCTCTAGGAAATCTTTGTTTTAAACTGCTCCAGCAATGTTTATTTTCATTCCATTCTATATTTCTGAAAATAATAATATTATCCTGAAAGGACTTTCTCAATTGTTTTGATTTTTAAAAGGCTCTGTAAGTTATTTAATAATATATATCATATCAGGCAGTATAACATATGATTTATGATACAACTTGTCAATTCTTCAAATGAAGTAACATTCAGTTAAGATGAAGTTTCCCAAGGAAGATATCTTCGAAACATAATGAAATGGAGTTTTGTTTGAATTGGATATTCTTCTTTGGGGTGTGTTAAAGGAAACCACATGACTAAGGAGCTATAGTAGCTTGAGTCATATCCTTGGAACTTCTGAAGAAAACATCCTGAAGGGAAAAATAGTGTGATGCTCATAAAGCCTCCCCCGACTCTCCTATCATGAGCTGAGTACTGCTTGTGACGTCTTGGATTCACTTTCAGAACCTGAATATGAGGTTGTCTGGCCCATGGGTCCAATCACCAGAGTGTCTTTTCCTCTTTGTTTTTATGAGAAAACAGTTTAATAAATGAACTGAAATTGTGATTTTTGTCTGGTAGAACTCTCTCCTCTTCCCTCTTGCTCTAATGGCTGTAATTTTTTTTCATTCCTCCTCCCCCCCCAAAATAGAGCTATTACAAACCATTCCTGGTCGTTTCCAGTTGGCAAATTCAATTTTTGTCTATAGACATATCCTGAGAAAATCCCCCTGCATAAAGAACTAAATTATCATTTAGAAGCTTGCATTGTCTTGATAACTGTAATGGTTACTTGCAAACTTCTACTGTTATGTTTTCTCTTCTTCTATATTTATTCCCAGAG